>CAEFZX010003837.1:0-55962 GCA_903066825.1 Alfaro cultratus | reverse complement strand
TTTTGACTTTAATTTATATATATATAATTGTCCATTCTTTTTTGTCTGCTTTATGTTTTTATAACTGTTGTATTATAAATGGGAAAAGGTTTGCATTGGGCTGTATTATTGGTTACAAATTTTGATATTAATATAAAGAACAAGTTAATTTATTTGTTTGTTTGTTCCTGTTTGTTTTTTTTTTTTGTTCTGGATTATGACTATGTAATTGTTTTACAATCCACCAATTGAGCAGTGTTGTAATTTTAAGTATTTAAGCCCTGTTAGCATTATCATATATCCAAAAGGCATAATAAGAATTTCCAAACTGACCTCTGAATTGTACTCTTGAAATTATTTAATTTTTCTAAAGGGTATGTGGGTGTGCTGAAAATTTCAAGTGTTTGGTCATATAAACACTTAAGAACTGCTACGTCTGTTCTTATAGGATGGTTAAAATCTGGCCAACTGTAGTATTACCACATTACAATCTTTATTTCTCCAAGAAATACGTTTTCATTTCAAATTACGATGCATTTCTGACTTTTACATTGGGACAAATGTATGAACAAATGAATATGTTTATGGAAAGAGATAAAGAGAGACTACACTATGCATTTCAAAATCTGAAATGAGCTTCACCGAGTAAGAGTAAAAACCAAGCTGCTCTTGACTTTCTGTAAAACGAAAGAATTAAACACTGATGTTTTTATATCCTACTACAAACAAAAGCCCTCTTTAAACTTTTGTATCAGTTAAAAAGAAAACTTTTGATAGTTTTGTATTGTTTTTGTAAAGTGTACTTCATCAGCATTTTGTTTTCATTCAGAGATTCAAGATAGCCCTTGTCAAACACTTAACAGACGTTTTTTTATACTTATGCCTTTTTTGATACTAGCTTTGGACTTTTTTATGAAAGCATTTATAGATGCCAAGTTTTCATGTTTTTATACTTTTGTATACCACCAAGCCAATAAAGTGTGCTGTTTTTGTTAAATATTTGTGTTATTGAGTGTTATTTGTGTGGACATTTGAAGTTATAGGTTCGTGTTTAAGACAAAAAAAACTATTCAGAGGTAAAAAGATTTCCATATATTTAAGTTGGGACATATTGTAAAAGTCTCGTAATTGTCTAAAGTCATCTCTCTGTAGTAAATGAATGATTCCTGATCTTGTGCTTCCAAAGTGCGACCTGATCTGTAGTATTCAAATTTCTGTCAGCTTTGTAGTATTCAAATACCTTCTCCACCCTTTCCCTCATACGGTCTTGTCGATACAAAGGTTTGTTGTCATAAAACCGTGTAGTGCATATCATAAAACTTTTCTTCCTTCTACTGTTCACTAAAAGGTTTGGACCGTTTATCAAGCAGAAAATAGGCAAATATTCTCAACCGTTGCCTTTTTTTGAAAGTAAAAAAAATGAGGATAAGAGGACACCGCATGTGTGCAAAAGCAGATGTTTAGCATATTCTCATCCCCCTCACATAGAGGCCGCTAACACATGTGGCCATGACCATAAGAAATGTGAAAAAGTATAAAACACACATGCTTAAACCTATGAGCTCCACATTCAGTCTCTTGAGGGGACTGTCTTTCCTGTGAGAGCTAGTAACCTAAGGGGCCCTGACTCAGTCCAGTAGCTATATTTACACCCCCTCCCCTCGGCGCTCCCTCCAGCCATCTGCACACCCACCTCACCCTGATCCACCACGCTGCCCTCAAATATAGATTCCTATCTCGAGTTGAACTCTCAGAGGGACACATAAACAGAAATGACATTCATGAAGACGGACACTTGTGGCAGGAACTGTGATATTTAAGGCAGGCACCAGACAAAATAGTTTTATCATGAGTGTAATAATCATTGTTGACATTTATCTGTCGATCAGAATTGAACTTACTGTAACAACAGCACAAACCGATAGCGACAAAAAAAATACACTATCTTCCAAAAGTTACTGTTTGACTCTTTCCAAATTTTGTCACATTACAACAAAACTTACTTACAGTAATATCAAAAATGCATGGTAAGAGCTCATCTATACCCTAAGAAGCGTGCTAAGATAATATACAAAATGTTCAAACTATGCGTTTGCATATTTGTGCAAAAACAGATTATGTCCAAGAATATGTAAACCTGTGCAAATAACATCAGGGTTGTAAACATTACAAGGTTATTTGGGAGCTGTGATGGTTATGCAGGCTTACAGATAATGGGACGAACAACCTATAATGATGGTACTTTGTGTATTTAGGATGTAGCAGCCAGCCACTAAAGAGCCTCTGGTTCTACAACGGTATCAAACTTTAACAAAAGATTTTCTCTTTTGTTAAAGTTCTCTCTTCTTCCACTGCTTGCACTGAGTCGAGGGAAGATACATACTATGACAGAGCTGGCTTTCCCTATGAAGTCATCTAACTGTTTACTTTGTTGATAAGCTTCTGCTCCAGCAGACCACACCATAGCAGACGACTGATTCCATCACAGAGTCAGAAAAATATATCTTTAGGATCCCCTTTGCACTCCATGAGAGCTCCGACATTGTTCAATTTTGTAAGTTTCTTTCAAGAAGAACCACTTTTTACTTAAATTACAGCTGAAAAAAGTTTGGAGCCAAAGCTTCTTCCATCTTTGGTCTTCTGACAGAAAATTGCATTGTTTTTTTTTTTTCTTTCTCCAGAGTAGATCAATCTTAGTGAGATTAGTTATAGATAATCTGAACATCAATTTTTGAGAATTGCTACAATTTAGATTTTTTTTCTTAAGTCCTACTGGGTCATTTCACTCTTGTATCTTTTTGACCATTTCATTTTAGCTCTGGCTGTAAACACAGTCTACAGAGCAGACTATGTGTTTATGGGTGTTGTCCTGCTGCAAATTGAACCTTTGCCCCAGTCCAATGTTTTTTTTTTTTTTTCCAAGACATTTTTATGCATTAGTTCTATCTTCACATCAGGTCTGACCAGCTTTCCTTTCTCCTGTGAAAAAAAAAAAAGCATATCCAAACCGCCATGTTTCAGAGTTTTAGTTTTCTGCCACACAACGTTTTGCATGTGGATCAGAAAAGCTCAATTTAACCTTCATCTGACAAAATGATTTTCTTCTACAGGTTTGTGTGTTCTTTTGACTTTATTTCAACACTTTATTCTCTTCTGCTGCTATCCTTTATACTGATCTATTACAAAAAATCTGACTGAACGATATTAAAATTTGTGGTTCATATGTGACAAAATGTGTAAAAGTTTCACAAGGTACTCTAGGGCACTGTAGGTTAAGTTGGATCAGTTAGGCTCAATTTGATAGCTTTGAAATCTTCTGTCACTGAATGTGGTTTTGTGTCTGTGTGTGTGTGTGTGTGTGTGTGTGTGTGTTATAGTAAGAGGAAAGAGCAAGAAGCAGACTTTCACATTGGGAATTTCACCATCTTCTGCTTCACCCCCCTCCCTCAAAAAAAAGACCCCAAACCTCATGAGATTCACAAACACCTGCTTCCACTCTCTGAGCTGACAGCTGCCTCTGTGTGTGACAGTGTGTTGAGAAGGTGGTGGTGTATTGACAAAAACAATCTAAAATTATATGTTTATAACAATCCACTAACAATATAATGGAGTGGGAAATGTCTTTCAAAGATAACCTGTGGAAAAAAGCTTAAACCTTGCAGATGATTACAACATGTAATGCAGTAAAAGCTTAAGAAAATTCAAGATTTTTGTTAAACAGCACCTTATAACTGTCACTTTTCGAAAAGGTACGAATAATGATGCAAAGCATTGTGAACTTGGCCACAGGTCACCAATGTGGCAGAAAGAAATCTCACATTTCAGTTGTTCAGGTGTTTCTCAATTAAATGGACTCAAGTCAAAGCAGAAGTTTGCTTTCACTACTATTGCTTTTCATTCCATCCTCCTTTCCCTTTTCAAATCAAACATGTCTGTCGCAAGCAGATTGGCTCATAAATTCAGTTTGCGTGTCACAATAGATTTATAATCGGATGTTGCAGAAATGGCGGGCTCCTGAGCCCAAAAAAAACCACACTTGTGCCATGTATTCACAAGGTAGGGCCGTAGTGCCCCCGCCCCTGCAGAGCAGACTCTGGGCTGACTTCTTCATTCCCTGGCTGATGTTGTGGTCGCAGATATTCAGGCAAGGGCAGCCGCTCCCTGCTGGCAGCGGTCAGGTAGGAGGGCCGGGCGGGGGCTGGGCAAGCCTGATAACTATATGTGCTCTTCCACGTTACAGAGATGGGGAGAAAAACAGAGAGGTCAAAGAACAAAAAAAACAGAAGAACGGACCGAAACAAAAACAAGAAAACAACAAAATGGACAATCAGTTGGTCTTTCTGTACTTTTATTTCTTGCACATTTGAAAAATTTGCCCTTCATATTAGTTAAATCTTCCATTAAAGATCAATTCGATTTTTTGGCAACTTTGCATTGAAATACATAAAACATCTGGACATCCAATTGTTGCACCTGTTGAGTGTGAGACTTTTAAAAAAGTGCATGAAATGTAATTCTCCATCAACGCTTTAATTCTCAATCATAATCCATAACAAAAAAAAAGAACTAAAATCAGTTTATGGCTCGGGTTTCTTTATAGAGTCAGACGTATACATCGTTTTGCTAAATTTAAAATTGGCCTCTGTTAATTTTTTTACTTAAATATGCTTAATTAGAGGAGAAACAAAGATCCAAACTGCTCACATGAAAAAAAATAAATAAATCATGAAGTTTTGTAAGTAAGAATTATGATGTCTGGCTCTCTCTATCTGTACAGCTGCTCAACACATGGTTTCAGTACCTGTGATCATGTTAGTGTTGTTGAAATATATATGATATATTTGACATCTTTCATAGAAAAATATCAAGCCTATTGTGAAGTACTTTTAAGTCTAAGAAATACAATGTCAATGTAACAGCTGTCATAGCTCAATTCAAGCACTGCAATATCTGAGATGCTCAAGTTGAACCAAATTCAATCATGAACTAGTTTATTTAATGAGATGTTGAGTAATTGCAAAAATATTTTTGCAATCTTCCAGAGAATTAAACAAATGAGAGATTTTTTGGCTTTGTTTCAACATTTGTGACGCAGGGTGCGTGAGGCATACATAGGAGAACAGAAACCTTTAGCAGTTACTTTGCTTTCCTTAATTTTAAAATCCTGGAAACTTAACTTTTGGGTCTGTTTGTGCTGTTAATTGCATTTACAGCACAAACGGTAGATGGGTCAGTAAGGGAATATTTGTAAAATATTGCCTTGTATAAATCTAACTATATAAGTGCTGTATTTTTCACAGCACACATGCATATTTCACAGAATGCATGAAACAGTCTAATGTTTCATGCATTCTGTGAAAAGTGATCAGTTCTTGTAAAACAAATTAGCCGGTCCATCTGTTGTTTAGGCTGCGGTTGGTGGCAGGTAACACTCAGTAAAACTGCTAGGTTTTTGTTGTTTTTTTATGTCCACTACATTAAGAATAGGACATCAAGACACCATTTAAAGTGAATATACTTAAATGAAAATCTAAATCATTAATTCTTTTACTTTATTTTTTAATACATATTATACAAAGGAGAGTAAATTTTATTCCTTTCCAGACTGCTGGCAATTAAACAAGTACTAGCACACGTGATTTTATGAGTCCATATAGAATGTAGCATCATAAAGTAATCCATGTATTTAAATAAAAAATAGAAATGCATCAAGCTGTAAAAAAGCAAGAAGCACCAATCGGTCTCTTAAAATTCCCCAAACTTTGTGCCAGATTTGAAGAAGAACCAGAGGTTTTGATTTGTTGGCTGTGGTGATGATGATGGTGATGATGATGATCAAATTTGCTACATTTCAAATTCCATGCAAATTATCCAAGAAAGAAAAACAAATGCACAGTAAATAAAGAAAAAAACAAACATGAATAATGAAAGATTTTGTGAGAATGAACATATTTTACTTATATTTGATTAGGACAATATGAGAAACTACGTTTGGGCAGTTTCTCATATTTCAGTCAAGATGACGAAGATGATACAGTGTCCCTGTTTGGCTGCAACCATTACACACAGATAGTGCATGCTGTAATTTACTTCCAAACATACAGTCCACATGCATGCATGTACTCTCACATACACCAAACCTACTTGATTGCACAGATATGCACTGTAACGTGGATTGAGAGTGACTCAGTGGAGGGGAGAGGGGGTATGGGTGGTTGTGAGAGTAAGCACACACACATACAGAAAGGAAGAAAAGGAGATACACACATGCTCTCATGTAAACGCATACACACAGTGAGATGGTGAGTGGTGCTGAGGAGATTAGACTGCTGCGTAACAGTTTGGTCCTCTCAGATTTGGCTGCCTTTCGTTTGGCCGTTTGTTTGTTGTTCTTCTTTCAGGAGCAAAAAATGGATAGATCAGTGTGCCTGCTGCAGATAAACTCAAAACAACAACTGCAAACATTTCAGAAAGTGGGTCAGGGCTGTCCAAGTGGTGCCAACAGTGTCAAAGAGCGAAGAAGAGATGTTGGGGTTGACTTAAATCGGTCAATAACAGAGTGGATGGACACTAATAGTAGGTTTGTTTACATTTACTTCTGTAAGATTAACAAAGTAACTGAATGTGAATGGTACATATAAATCACAACAATATTTGTTAAACAAAATTATGTGATAATCTTACGAACAAAACAATAAGAAAATACTTCTGGGAGTACGTCAGCTCAATATTTCAACCAGAAATGATAAGAATGATCCTTGAAGATTTTTTCTGTGTTTTACCAATTGTTTCTTTCCATTCTGTGTGGCCTTAGTTATTTCTTTACAAACTGCATTCCACAGACACACTTTAATGCCAGAAGTATTTACTTGTATGCCTTCACACACACATACACATATCTGGTAGATGATTGCATCGACTGCAGACTTCAGAGAAAACAATGGATGATCACCATCAGCTGACGGAGCATCTTAAACGGCCATAGACTGTGGAGACATCAGAATGGACTTCTACTCACTTTTCTGGGAATATTAGTGGGTGGAGAACTCTGTGAACAACAGATTCTTTAGTAATTTGTGTTTTACCGTCTTTATTGAGAGTTTCATGACTGTCTTCTGGATTGCTGTCTAGTCAGCAGACTTCTGTGTGATTGTGCAACCTACTGATCTGGACTGAGATTGTCTAAGGCTTAGAAAGTTTTGTGTTTATTGGCTAATTAGGATTTGACATCACAAGTTTCTGATTTCTAACTTTTTCCACAATATTCCAGTTTTCTAAGACACTCGATTCTGGGTTTTCACTATGTACAAGCCATAACCATCAAAATGACAGGAAATAAAGACTTGAAACATTTCACTCTATGCAAATTAATTACCAAAGATTTGAGAGGAAGCAAACACAAACTCCCACAGCAGGAGACTCCCAGGAACCCAGTCTCCTGCTGTCACATTACACAACTGCAACCTGTTGTGTTCAAAAGTGGAAGGTGTCCAGTGCTTTGAGACAGTCAGGTTAAAAGAAGGATAAAACCAAACAACCGCCAAACAGGACACATAACTTAAAACATCAAGGCCAGGCCACAAAAGACAGATTTTTTTTAAAGTTGTAATAAGGGATAAGATGAGAAAGATTTCTGCTTGGCCAGATGGATGGAGTTGTGGCACAACATGAAAAGAATTTCACTTTGACTCAAATGCCAGCAGGATAAAGACAAAACACTTAAATAATAAGATGAAGTCTTGACCCATGTGTTTACACTTGATTTTTATATAGGGGTGTTAGAGTAACAGGGAGTTGGATACAAATGCATGGCACACATTAAAACTTTTTAAATAAAAAGTATTGACAACCATGCACCATTTTCCATCCAGTTCCTTATAATGCATTACATGTTTACATAGAGCATAAAATCCCTAGATAAAAACACAAAACTACATGGCTTTAACATGACAAAGTATAAAAATGTCTAATGTATATTTTCAGAGGCATGCTCATTTGTTTTAACACCTTCTGCATCATGTGGTTATAACCAGCGAGTGCCCATATAGTTATTGTAATGTAGAGCGTGATGTCTATGGTCTTGAATCCTACTGTGTCGTGAGCTAAAAAGAGTTTTGATGAAGAACCACAAAGAATTGAACACACATCCTCGTAGCACCCTGGTGTTGAATGTGCGGTTGAGTTTCTCAGCTAGGTTTCTGTTTTTCCCACTACAACCCTTAAAAAAAACAAAACATACATGCACACTTGTGGCAGACACTTCCCCTTAAACCTCATTCTGTCTGCTTTCGCACTGGTTAAGTTTTCGTCATTTACACTCATAAAAAAAAAAAAAAAAAGAAGATAGAAAATTTTATTTTTTTTTATTATTATTTTGGAAACTTCTCAGTAGAAAATACCACAAAATTACAGCAATTTTTACAATCTAGTAGATGATGCATACTATAGGGTGTAAGTGTTTGGTCATATATGCATGCGGTTGTGGGTGTTGACCCACAGTAAGTTTGTTTGGGTTTTGGATTGAGGGACAATCATGTGGTGACATTTTGGGTCTTAAGTTTTTTTCTTGTTGTTGTTGTTTAGACAGACTCACAAGTATGCACACATTTATTTTACACAAATTGACATGTTTTCCCGCTTAGACTTGGTCCAGCTTCCCCATTCACCTGGGTAAATAGAGCAGAAGGAAGAGCCTTTCAATGGAGCCCACCACACATATACACACACAAACACTCGCGCGCGCACGCGCCGTCAAGCAAACCCTCACCCCTCTGACCACCACTTCCCACCTCTGCAGCAGTTCACCAATAGACACTTAAATTCCTCATCATTTTTACATCCAAACACACACATCTACTCTCCTTTCCTTTCTTCTGTCCACTTTATTGTTGCCTCTAAGTGATTCTGACATGTTAATTCACGGGGCACGATCATGCCTGATTGCCTCAATTTACAACACAGGAACCCCCATCCCTCAGTGAATCCGCCCTCCATCCCCCTCATCTGTAGCCCCTCCTGCCCTTGGAGGTAATGGAGTGAAAGTTGTGCATTTGACCATGTTCGTGGGCAGTAGTGGGCATAAATTGTGCCAATAAAATAACAATAGGCAGACCTCAGGTCTGTTTGTGGTCTGCGGTCCAAAGAGCAGCACTGGCTGGAAAAGCAGACCCACTCCTATGAGTACGCCAAGAGGCACGCACGCTTTCCCTTTGTGTGTGAAGACACCTGTTACGAAACAAACGTGACAGAGGCATCGCTGCCACGTTCTGACATCATCCTCAGTTCAAACTTAGACAGCTGAAGCAGGCAAATGTTCTGCTGTGGGATCAAGTCCATGTTTGTGTGATACAACTGCCAGAGAAGACATATGGGCAGGAAGGAAAGCTCCCGATGGACAAACACAAAACAACAACAAAAAAAAAACAATTCAGCTGCTGATGGCAGGATACAGCTTCTGCAACACAGTAATTGTGAAAAACAATCTGACAATTGATTATTTCTAAATTGACTAGGTATTTGTCAAAAATACATTACTGCAACTTCAGTGATCTTTACTTCTCTACCCTGTTCTGTTTTGGCCTGTGGCTTTTTTCAGTCCGTCATCTTTGTTGCATTTCACTATCAATCAGGGAAGGGTGCTGAAGTCAAACAAAATTTAAATTGTCAGAACTTCCATCATTTAAGAATACTTTCTCTGTTCATTAAAGCTGTCCCCTCCTTCCCCAATGTCAACATCATGATGCCACTGGAAACTAAAACAAGTGACTTATTGTTTGTAGAATTTTGTCCCTTGGGCCCTTGAGGTTTTTAAAAATTAATTTCGAAATAATCAGATTTGACCTTTCCCCTACATCATAAAAATTACTGGGACATCTCCAGCCAGTCAGAAATGTCAAACAGCACATTTTGTCATGTGGAAACCACAAACATCAATATATTTTATTGGGATTTTATGTGATAGACCAACACATTAGTGCATAATTATGAATTGGAGATATGAAGACCAAGGTACACACAAGGCAGGTCAGGTATAAAGTTGTAGGTTACTCTAAACAAGGGTTTTATCATAAAGCAAGATCCCAGAGATCTGTTCAGTCCAATATCTGAAAATGGAAATAATATGGTACAGCTGCCAAGACTTGGTCACCTAGCTGAAATGAGAGGCCAGAAAAATCAGAGAAGATACCAAAACATGATGTAGTACTCATCATATAGTGAGAAGGTTGAAATTATGCACACCTATGAGGGGCTGGTGATGGTAAAAAGCTATTTACCAGTAGGAATCTCAAATTTGTGTTGTTTTACACAGATTTTCCTTCTGGGAAAGCATTGTTTACAACCTGCTTTCCACCTACTTCCTTATTATTCCCCATTCTTCTGTCATCTTTCTTTTGACAAACACAACACCTGTTCACACATGTACAAATATTTTTTCTACTTCCACACGTACATAAGTGCCTCAAGCAGATTTATTTTGGAATGTGACAGAGCTTGATTTGTTCATAAACTCTACTATTACTTAGTAAAACCTTTTCATTTTTCACCAGGCGAAACATTAAGAACATACAACGAGAAATGTATTCAATCAGCAAAACAATGACAAAAATCCTTAAAAGATTCTTTAGTCTGTGCTTAAAATAAAAATAAATAAATAGGGTTAGGGTCCTGACAGCAGAAACGCTGCATTCCAACCATCTCAATGCAAAATTCAACAATCCTTTTTCTCCCCAGAGACTATGAAACTTGAAACTATACGCAATTTATTTTCCTTCTTATTAGCGAATCACAAAAATTGACCAAATTTGAATTAAGCAGGTGCTCCGATGCCCTAGTTGTTGTTCTGGGTTTCTCTGTAACTTCTGGATGATGCACTTTTGCAGTAATTTTGGTTGGTGGCCACTGATGCCGAAGGTCACTTCTGTTTCATGTTTTCTTCATTTGTGGACAATGTCTCTCGCTGTGGTTCCCTGCAAACTGAAAGTCTTAAAAATGCTTCTAACTTTATATACTGATCAATGTCAAGGACTTTGCTTTCCATCCGTTCTTGGATTTCTTTAGACAGAAGCATGATGTTTTGTTTCTTGTGTTCTTTTAGCGTACTACGTGGCAATCAGGTTCTGAAGTTATTTCTTGATCCAAGGGTTGGCAGTGATTTAGTCAGTGTGGTCAGGGAAATTAAACTCAGCTCCCAGAAAAGGTTGGCATTGGCATTGAGTTTCTTAACTCTAATGCTTGCACTAGTATTGGCAATCAGGTGATTTTAAACAACTCAGGGGTAGAAATCAAAGTCTTTGGATATTTTCCAATCGCCTCTCGCTTCAAACTAAAATTGACATAGATATAAAAACAACTCAACATGTTCCAGTACTATTATTGGGAGGATTGGACTGGAATTCTTGTTACAAGCAAGCCAATGTGCAGCTGTCCCTTGATGTGCAGAGGTCAGAGGATAAGCTGAGTAAAACTCTTATGCAATACGTTCATCACTTGAATCATCTTGAATTTAGTGCTAACAGTAACATTTTGCAATGCCATGTGCTCTGCCAGGATGTGATCCAGATTTCTTTTAAAGTACTGCAGATTTCCATGTATTATGAGGCTCTGAATTAGGTAACAGTACATACCAAACATGAAATCTCACAATGAATGCAGATGTAATTTACCTTCTTCCTCTCATTTCTTCTGTGGAAGCTGACAGGAAGGCAAGAAAATGCTGACAAAGTACATTCAAAAACCCAGTGTATGAGTGTGCACGGCTCGTGTGTAGGATAGCAGTCGGTGAATGTGAGAATACGTTCTGAGTGTGTACAAACGTGCCAATAGTGCTGCCTTTGCATCTCAAGTGTTAAAAGGTTGCAAAAGTCATTGTGACGGATAAGGTATATTTGCAAACAAAAGACGAGAAAGACCGAGAGCTACCAGCTAGTCTTCAGAAATAACAAAAGAGCTTAGATGTCAAAAACCCATCCGACACAAATGCAATTAAAAAGGGGGAAAAAAACGTTTCCGATCAAAAAGAAATACCATCTAGCAACAGATGGTTGTCAACATTACAACATCTCAAGCATTACTTCCTGCGTGACTTATCTATACGTCTCAAGTGGCAGTAATGATTTTTTTTCTTCTTTTTTTTTTAATCTATGAAGACGTCAGCAAGTAGGTTTGCTATGTGTAATACAAAATTAAGTCAGCAATGCAGCCAGTAGGTTTTGAGACACCTGTCCCCTAAAGATAAGAGCAACAGACATCAGAGAGATGAAAAAGGTGCAATTCAGGGCCTTATCTGTGATTACAGGTCTTAAACAAGGACCAACATCAGAGGTGGAGATCCTTTATCTCCCAGCACATTTTTCAGCATGAAGTAAAATCTATTTATCTATGCTTAATAGCCAAGTAGGTAAATTTTTTTTTTTTTTTTTGGCCAAGTACATTTGAATTATATCACAAATGTAAAAATTATCTTTTTATTTTACAACATTATAAATGTACACCACTGGCACATTAAGGTTGCTTAATGATGGAAAACAATATCACTTTTACTTTGGTCAATATTAATATCATTATGTAATAAGATTTGTCATTGAGCTTTGAGACACTGGATTTATTGCAGTTTCAAAAAAGAAAAAAGAAAAAGTAAGACACCAGTTATGTTTTTTTTATTATTACATTGTTTACCAAACATTCGGATGTAAACTCATAGATTTCATTAGCTGCATGATGGTTTCATGTACAATAATATTCTGCGGCATCAAAATCAAGTGAATATCTTATATGCAGGTGACGATTATACTAATGATCTTAATCTGGCAAATTTTAGAGTTCAAATTTTCAAGATGGCTCCCTTCTGGTGGATTGATTAGGTTGCCACTAAAATGGGTAAACCCCAAACCCTTTTGTAAGAGAGAGACCCTGCTTCCACACAGCAGGACCTTTTATTGCACATCACTCTCCCCACTTCCTGTCCTTTTCACTATCTAGTACAGTGCACCCTCTTTCTAAGCATTCACCTTTCTAAGGGAAATAGATAACGAGCAACATCAATGAACAGACATCAAAGTTTCATCAAATGACTAAGTAAAACTCCAAATTGGAGCATAAACAATAATGTGGAGTAGTTAAAGGCAGCTTCCTGTCTGCAGGACTGCGCCTAAATTTTTCCACATTTTATTTATGTTATAGCAATGAATAAATAAGTTTGTGGATGTGTTCAGCTTAAACCTAAATTGCCATTACCTTCTTTCATTCATGTCTTTCTTCTTTCCAGTCTTCTATGAAGTCAGACAGACCGAGTCACAACCGAGCTGTGAATCTCTGCTGCTCCCATAGAGTATCCATTTCCCCACTGGCTACTTCTCTCAAGCCTACCATCAAGACTTGCCAAAAAGGAAATTAATACATTTTCCAAGTTGGAACATTCCATGTTTGTGGAAACTGAAGAATAGACTGTATATAGTTTGCGGCACATTGTACGATTTGGCTATGTTGACACAGAAAGCAAATGTGTCTCTAAACCAGCTGTTTTGACCCATATCAGACTTTTTCATAACAATCTGAATGACCCATTTCCGATCTTTTCACCCAATAATAAAAGTAACAAAAAAATAAAACAATTATCTGATTTGTGACACTTCTTAAAAAAGACCACCCTCTCGTCCTACACTATTGCTCCATACAGAGGGTCTGGACTCTCAAACAATATATCGATTACTTTCCAGAGGCATGGTGTGGTCTGTGCTGAGGTTTTAAATTCTTCACATTTGCTAATGTTTGCCCGTGACGTATGTAATGCGACAGTTTGACGCTGTGAAGCTAATGGAAATTGCCTATGCTGTCAACAACCATCCTCTGCTGTTGGAGAGAAACAATCCAAACGATGCCGCTGTTAATGTTAATTCAATATTTGAAAGTGTAGCGAATGTAGGTTGAACAACTTCGTTCAGTTCTTCTGCTGCCATTGCTAAAATTACACAGACAGTTGTAAAATAGCACAGAAAAATCATCATTGTTCGCAACTTCTCCTTCTGTTCAGTGATTTGGTAGAAAATCTGAGTGAATTAAAGGGAAGTAGAAAAACCCAGGCTGTGCCATTAGTGAGATTTCATTCAAGTGGAAATGCACAGGAAGGCAATGGATAGTTTTCAAAGTGTCTGCAGTTTGAACGGTCATGTCGCATTTTAACCAACTTCTATGTCATTGTTGTGAGACATTCATCACATTGCTGCACCAGAAGAAGCCAGACGCAGTAAATCCAGATGCAAGTGATTGCTGAAAATTGTAATTCTGAATTTATGAAAGAAAACTGTGACTGAAACGCATCACCTCCCCATCCCAGCACTCCTGGTTTTCACTACACATCCGAACAGACTGCTCTACCGTAAACAGTGCGTCGTTGTGTGGTGTCAACGCTCTTCTGTTGCGCATGTGGGTTGCTTTGAGGTTGTAAAACCGTTGACAGAGAAATCGGTTTGCGGTCAAATTTAATTTGTTTTAAAAATGATTACAAAAAGAAACAAAAAATTAAGAAATTTCAGCAAAAGATTGGAATCGAACATCAAGACATGCTGTTAGAACATAGCCTGAGTGCCAATTTGTTCTATTTGTTGTGGAAATTCTATGGTGATGCTGCAAAGAAGAAAAAATAGCTTTTTTAGAACCTTTATATGTGCAAACACTGCTCAGTTTTATTGAAAGAAATTACATTAGAGACAGATAATATCCTCTTACTAATTACATGATTTGATTCAGTTGTGAAGCCTTTTATTAAGAGGCAAAGAGGAATAAATGCAAACAAAACAATTTTCAGCAAAATTGTAAACTTCTAATGTAACTTCCACTTCAGTTATACGGCAACACCTTTTGACATGTCGCATTAAATTCAAATAATGTGGTAACGTGACAAAATGAAAAAAAAAAAAATCTGAAAAGGTGATGGCTTGTATAGAAGGAAAAAGCGTGACAAAGTTTAAACATTTATTCTTCAACCTGTCACACACACACCTTTAAAATTTGGCTAACACTCACATGCACATCCATGTTAAAAGACAAAACCACAGGGCTTCACAGTGTAGCTATCTGGTTGCTACACTGGGGCTGTGTGACCAAGCAGAGGCGCCTGAGCCCATCAGCAGAATGGTGGGGGAAGTGTGTCTTCTGGGAAGGGGGTGGGGAGGTTGAGGTGTGCGTGAGGATGCGTGTGTGTTTGTGTGTCTGATGGGGTTGGGGGGGGGGCAGGTCTCAGGGTGGTGGGAGCACAGGCGTGCGGAGAGAGATAAGAAGTTGTGGGATTTCTGAGTTGAGAAGTGGGTGGGGAGAAATAAAAAAAAACAGATGGATGTGTAGACTTTGTTCAAATGTATGAAAAAAAATTAATCAGATACAAATAAAAATATTGACAAACGTATTTTATTTTTTAACACTCTGCAGGTAATTATCCATAAATAACCCAAACATTTCAATTTAATTGGGTTTCCAAAAAACAAAATAATGTTTACAGTCAACGTGACTCTAAAAAAGATTTGTTGTTGTATAAACAGCAGCAAAACTATGGAAGATTCCAATATTTCTTTTTATCTGCTTGAACAGTTTTAAATGTTTAATTCATCTCCAGAACTTAACAAAGAAGTTATGCCTTTCTAATGAGTGTTTCAAGCCTCTGTTATTCAGCCGAGTGTAACATCTGCCATGTTCAGCCCTTATCCACTCACCACACACCATCTGCTGGGTGCAGCTCTCTACCTTACTTTTATCAAGGAAGCCGTTAGCTGGGGATTCCCAATTCCTCCCAGAGTCTTATTCCTACTACTTAGGGATGATTAATCCAGTAAAAAGAAGAAAAAATAAAAAGCTCGGAGGTGAAAGGCCAGACATGGATGATGTTCCTCAAGGGAGACTTATGTGAACGGAACAGAATCTAGACAAGTTCTGCAAGACGTTATCCAAATACGCAGCAGGTACTCTTGTCCGGGCAGCGCATGCGTGTTCTGTTCCCACAAAGAAGTGGACGCATACATTAGAAGGGGACACCAATTCACACCAACTCCCTGCATGCACACTTTCACACAAGCAAAGAGGCAGATGAGACCTACGCTTGCCTTTCAACTAGGGTGATGCACTAAAACTAACAAGGTGAGAAACAGCCTTGCAAAAAAAAAAAAAAATAAAAAAGCCACACTCACAGCGCTTACCAAGCTTCATGCCTGGTTTCTCTGAGCGGACACTCACACCAAACACGCCTGAAGCACAGCTCTCGGCTGAGGTAAGCACATTTTCCTGGCATTGCTGAAACCAGCTATCCTCACTTTCACACACGTCAACGATACCTGTGCTTTTCCTTTCTTCACTAATCCTAAATTGACTGAGGTACGACAGACGTACACGGTCGCCTGCAGTGGACATTACAGCAGCGGTGACTGAATGCAAGAGGAAAAGAGAAGCGTGGGTTATGCAAAAACCTTAACGTGACACAGTCATCTCGTCAGTACATAGATGAATAGAAAATGACTTATAAAATAAAAATCCATGGAACCCTGTGATTGCTCATATCTGTGAGTGGAACACCCAAAAGATGTCGTAATGTTTGAAGAACAGCAACAAAAAAAATATCTCCTCATATATTCCTGTGGCTGTAGGTATATCTTTCATACAAAAGTGGCAGTACATTTGATTAAAATTGCATTCTGAGAATTTGCCCACATCAAATGCATATGCTAAATGTATTAGACATACACACACCCTGACAAAAACAAAGAGTCTTGTGGGAGGAAGTGTGCATAAGGGAAAGTACCTTGTAAAAGACAACAACAACAGCAGAAGTGCAGGGAGTGACAGCTGTGCACTGAGACTGATATGAGGGATCACCTTTGTACAACAACAAATCTACTGCTGCACAGCACGACTGCCTCGACTCTCTGCATAGCACATCTGATGATGCTCTGTCATTAAGATGGTGTCCAAAATCTATTACTAAAATGCAACTTCTAATTTAAAAAAAGGCCATTGAAATCTACAATGACGTCATGAGTGACTGCCTCCGGGCTTTTCTGTGACGAGTCCAGCTTTGGTGACATCAGAGTATCGTTTTCGACAACACAAGTTGGAACTCACATTTAGAGAGATCCTCATGCTGGTTAGCAACCAACCTAACATGTTGTGTTAACTAAAAAGTTAACAAATCCAAGTTTTTTCAACTTGCAGCTAGAACCTGCCCAACCCTGGTGGGATGCGTTTCTGAGATCCCAGTTCTAAGACTGAATGCAAGTAAAACAATCTGGTTAGCAAAACCAGTCTGTTAATAAAGTACTTAAAGTATCTTGGAGACCTTTAACCCAACCGGATGCTCATAAACTCAGTCCTGTAGAAGCTTCTCATTGTCTCATAAGCAAAAAAAAAAAAAATGGATTGGGATATGCAGAGAATATCTCAAAGAAAACATGAAATGGTGTTGGTTGGTAAAAACTTGAATTTGCAATTTTGATTTTAATAATTGTATTGTAACTTGTATTACGATATAAGGAAAACCAGTCAATACAAATCTTTAATTTCACATAAAACAGAATAAAATGGTGGAAAAAGGGCCACTGGGATGTGCTACAGGGAAGATCACTTATTGTTTTAGCTAAAAACAAACCTGAAAAAAAGAACTGGAGATTTTTTTAAATTTATTTATTATGTATGAGCAGAGAAGCACAACTTGCAGTGGATTAAAAGGTTTTGATGTTAAGTTCTGTTAATACTGCGTCAATTGGGTTTTCTATTGCTGCAGTAAAGACCTGCTTCCTTTTTTTAAAGGGCTGCTGTTATGTATTTTTCTAGCATGAAGTACAATTTTATTGTACAATTAAGCAGCTATATTACAGTCAGTTGTTTAGAAAATGATGTACATATCAAAAATAACTACACAAAAATTTGACTTTGCATCATAGCTATGCATGCCTTGAAATTGGCCTCTGTCTCTTTAAGAACCTCCTACCCCTCTACTCTTCTTTAATCACGTCATCACAGCAATGCTTCTCCATGCCGTTTATTGCTGTTTCTAACTGACCACTGTGTCAGTTAGTATGTGATCCTTTTGATCACATTTGACTCCAATTAAACATATCCTCAAAATAAACCATGACCAAAACTCGGGCCCCAAAACTGGCATGGCTCTGAGTCTGCCGTTACATAATAGAGCAACCAGAATTATTAGTGGGAAACTTTACTGAATACATTTGCTGGTATAGTGGGAATCCCATGCTTGTTTTCTGGTCGCACGAATAGTTTCTGACATTGTTTTTTTTTTTTTTTTTTGGTCATACATGTAAATGAACCCAGGGGCATGCTCTGTGTTAGATTCCCTCTCACACACTCATGTATGCAATCAATAGCACACCTGTGTGCAGGTAAAGCAATGCAACAAGCATATGACGATGTCAGTTTGGCATTTACTAATCCAATCCAATGTATTGCCGCAATAAAAAAAACAAAAAAACAAGCACTGTTGCTTGTAAGATTGGTGTGATGTGTTGGTATTTCACCTACATTGTCTTAAGTGTCATTATCTGGCACGTTGGCCAGATAAGTTGTAAAGTGCAGGTGCACAGCCCTGTGGACAGATAATTGATGGGAGAGGAGTTTTTCATATGCAAACACATATGCACTCACTCACACTGGTACAGGTGCGTACAGGTTGATAACCAGGTGCCATGCAATGTTACACAATGCTTCACACCTGCAAAATAAAAAGGTAACCAGACCCAACATCCAATTACAAAAATGCTTTCTTAAAAGTTTTGCATGAAGGGGACCAACATGACCCAGAACAGGAAAGAGGATAAGCTAGAAAACTGAAAACAGTCAAAAAAAAAATTTAACACCCAGAAGAAGTGGTTCTAACATGCAGTTCAGTGGTGGATATGCAAATTGTTAGAGTTGCAAAGAGCTGACAGGTCTGGTATGGTCACCAGAGGGCATGAGTTGAGAAGCTTTCAATGACCAGTCAATCAGTGAGTGAAGGTATAATCAGATTGAGAGGATTCTTCCTAGATGCATTAGACTACGGCCTCAGCACTAGATAGAGTTTGACAGAAGTCACTTTGTGGGTTTGAAAGACTCTGTGTGTATGAAATAGATCTCATACACACAGACATTAATATGATTCTGTACAGAAGTTTACGTGCAATTATGGACATTAATGTTACATTCATTTTGAGTAACATTAATGTTTGTGCATCTTAACACAACTAGGAAAAACAGAAGTCATTCTGACCCAATGTTGGAAGCAATGGGAAACTATACATTATGAAGACAGTCCAAAAACAGGGAGGACTGTTTTCTGATATATTCTAGATGTTGGAAAACGTCACAAAATAGTATAAACACACTATAAGCATTTTTAAGTTTTACATTTAATGATCTCAGTTTTAGGTTTTGAAACATGTTAAAATGTATATATAGAACTGCTGAAATAAGTTCATTTTTGATTGGTATACTCAGTGCAATACATATAGTAGGGTATAGAAATTGAGCCTAACACCAACCTAAAAACATCACCACATGCCTGTCAAGACCAGTGAGACAGCTAAAATGAGTCTTCCCAACTCAGACCCATGTGATTTATTGCACCCAATTAAAATCAGCTGTGGAAAGGCAAATGATGTTTCACATAAGGCCTTGTGCTCTTTCAGAGCATGCTGCTGGGATTGTGGTCCCAAAGGGGTGTGGCTTAAAAAAAATAAATAAATCATAGCATTTGTTGGAGCAATGTGGGTAAGACGTATGTTGGGGATGTCCTCCACAGGACTGAACTATGTGCTGCTCTTCATACACTGTAACCTGCTCAAATAAATTTTGTGATTGAAAACATGTTCACCATCCTCGCCATTTTATCTCCATTAAATTGTGTTGAAGAGCATATATATATATATATTTATTTATTTTTCAGATCATAAGACCATGCAGTGCTTCTGCTCTATAAGCACCAGCAAATTCATTCTGCTGCTGCTGTCGCCTTTCATAACATATCACCACATCATGCTTGTTCTACAATTCTGTATTATTCCTTACAGTTCTGTGATTACTCGATCAATATTAAATCCACTAGGTCACAACAAGTAAGCTTAGCTAGAGAGTTTGGTTGATTATTTTTTGATTGTAGCAATACTACTTTCAATAAAACTCAACATATAACCGGAAAGGCTGTGTAGTTTTCTTTAAATAAATCTAAGTGTATATGGGTTTCTTCCATGAAAAAAACTAAAATAAATAAAAATAAAAACTGAAAATTTACTGTACAAAAACGACAGCAGTCTAAATGGTGAAAACCATTCCTCAACCAACATTTGTTGCAAGTCAGCAAATGGGGTTAGTGTCGGTCACCGACTGCAGATTCCTCCGTCCTCTCTACTCCCAAACTCCAGTGAGCAAGATTAACTTTTGTCAAATTTTCATAATTTATGTAGACCTTAAATTTTACTACTTAAGGTATTAAAAAAAAGTCTTAATAAAATCCTGAGAATATGTGGGCACCTTCGTTATTGATTTAAACTTTGTTGCAAAATGTTTACATACGCTACATGAGCAAAAAAAAAAAAAGTATTAGTACATAGAATAATGAATGTTTTGAACAAATTGCTGTTCATAGAGAGAGAAAGCAAAAACTGCAGTCATTTGAAAATGCATTTTTTCATGTCAAATAGAACTTGTTAGCTTAGCCAGCTAACTTCACTTGATATCTTGCTAGCATTTTAGTACTGCAAAACAAAAAGGCCTTATGCAAAGATAGTATTTATCTTAATGACAGACTCAATTGTCAGAACAGTGTGAATGTTCAATACCTTAAAAAAAAAAAAAAAAAAAAAACTTATTTCAGACAGTATTAAAATTTATTAGGTTTTAAATTGTTTTTGACATATTCTGTCAGACAGATAGTACGTTGTAGGATGTTGCTTTTTTGCGAAGTCAGTCCGAAGTACCAACAACTCTGTTAGGGTTTTTAATTCTTCTATTGATGCTCAAACCTTTCTGATCTCAACCATTTAGTTTTGAGTTCACCTTTTTTCTTGAACAAAGCAGAATGAGATAAAATATACAAAGTACACACACCGTTCATCTGTAGTTATGAGTGTTTATGACATCAATTTTCTCTTGCTTGTTTCTTTGTGGGTTTTTGTCCACCGTTAGATGAAATGTATTATGTTTGGGAAGAGCATGTTCTTAATCAAGCAAATGACAAACAATAAAGCACAGTTAGTGTAAGCAAAGCATGAATAAATACGCCTCAGGGCTGAATGCCCTCTTTGAGGGGGGCAAAAACAAGCTGTTCCTGAATCAGCCAGGGCCAGGCGTTGTCTGGATGGTTGTGGTAAGGCCATGGGGAGGATTGCAAAACAGGAAACACAGGGCCTTGATAGCTCTTACAAAGATACAAGGGCACATGCAAATGCTGTGCGGGGCATTCAGAGATGGGTTAGATTGAAAAAGAGTGTGTGAAGGTGTCGCAGCAACAGGGCCCCATCTGATGCTTTCCACTACTCTCTTCAGTAAGTACAGGATGTATGCGTGTGTGTGAGAAAGAGAGAGTTGGAAAGATGGAGATGTGTTCAGAGCTGGTCTGATCTGTGTAGGTTTTTAGCTGACTTACGTGATCCGCAGGGCTAACTGGTAAACTTTAAACTTTATGAACCGAATCAGAGAGACTGAGTATCAGTACACATGCGTACAAAAAAAGAGCAACTACCCTTAACGAGTTTCTACTCAGCGTTTCCTCTGTGTGCATATTTCTATGTAATGCACACACATTGACGTGATGCATTTTCCGTAAATCCCGAACAAGTCTGCACATGTAAAATCGGCCCATGATCAGATCCTAACACAGTACACGTGTCGAACCGGTCAAACTGCACTCAGTACATTAGAAGATTTCATTAGAAACGCGATAGGGTTCAGTCATGAGGGGGGCAGGTGCTGCGCTTCACAAAACACCTCCTGGAAGTTGTGGCAACAGCATTTAGAAGATCCTGTTATCTGCTATCAAATGTAATAGTGCTTTTGTTTTTCCATCTTTACCTTTTCTGTGGTTGAGAGCTTGCAGATAAGTTACTCAAGACACTACTACGCCTAAAAGTTACTACTGGACACTATTCAAGGACATGCTGTTGCAAGGGTCTCTTCATCAAGTCCCCTGCAGTTCAGGCAATTTAAAATCTAGCAAGTACTGCCAACTACTTGGGCACTGCTGCAAAATAAACAAACAAAGGCCATTTTGTTCTTCGTAAGCTTCATACATGTGGCTTGACAGTTTCTTGATAATTCTTACGTGTTTGTAAAATCATTGACAAATACATTCCCTGAAAAAGAAAGAAAAAATAATAGTGTCTCTGTGCCCAATTAAATTAGCTGGAACAGGAAAGAGCAATTAAGATAGGATGTTGTAATTATAGTACGTCTGATAAATGAGACACTTTTAATAGAAACATTTTAACATTTTGAGAGAAAGAAGCATTTTCATCACAGTTCCTAATTAACATGTTCAGACATAAGTTTCTTACCATAATGAGGTATAATAACATAGTTTTAGCTCACTTTGGGTAATTTGCAGCACTAGTAAGTTGTCTACAAAAACTGCAGACAGAAGCCTAATAGCAAGGATAACAGATAAACTTGCAGGTGAAAGATCCAGCCTCTAACAATGAAAACCAGAGAGCTTGTAGAGGAAAGGGTGGAGAATGATAAGGACCAGGTGAGCTTAATTTGGGGAGAATGTGGAACAGCTGTGAGAGAAGAGCTGCGCAGAAAAACACAAGGTATTACAAGAGTGACACTAACATAAGAGAACTCCATTCTTTTTTGTGCATTTTTGGGTAGCTCTAGGGTGACTTTTAAATATGAATACGTCACCCACTTACTTAGAGATGAGTGTGTTGCTTAAATTTTCTGTCAATGACGTGATAAATTTCAAGTCTTCTGAGAAGTTTAGAGTCTTTGTCATGCTGCGCTGGGCCTAACAGGGGTCCATGAAGATGATCTTTGCGCTGTAACCTCTGGAATGTTTGACGTGTGAGACTGGTAGCTGAATTACTTCGATTGCAGTAGCACACATATTAGATATGCTTTAGAAATAAAAAAAATGCTAAATATGCAGTAGCTTAAATTGGATTTATCCAGTGTACAAACATTTATGTCAAAAATCAAATTGAAATATTTAGCTTTTGCAATCACAAAGTAGAAGTTAGGACTCATTGTGCTGGAGAACCCTGAACCCTCACACAATGTTGGATTGTCCACTATTGCTTAAGAGAAACACAATGCAAAAGAGAAAATTTAATTTTTCCCATTATGAGGAACTGTCCAAGCTGTGGTGAGGGTGGATTTGGGTGTGTGTGCGTGTGCGTGCGTGCGTGAGTGCGTGCGTGTGTGTGTGTGTGTTTGGGGGTGTGTGAGAGGGGTCCTCTTGAACAGGATGTAGCTGTGCAAACGCCTAAAAGCTTCTTTTACTTGTGTTTGCACAAGAGATGAAGCAGTGAAAACCTGCACATCCTTTACTGTAAGCCTTAGGTCCGCAGTCCACCTGTGGCTGGGACTTTACCTTGCCTGTCACCACACTGTTGACCTATCAGTCAAAAGAAATTAAATAGACACACAAATCTCAGTTCAGGATCTACTTTCTCGCATCTCAGACTTTTAGAAAAAAAAAAAGCTAAATTGCTAAATATTTCACAAATGGATATCCAGCTGAAAGGATAACTTTCCACCAGCACACTTGAATGCAAATTATATGCAAACATGCAAATATAATGCAAATAGTCAGTCGGGGATATGATGGAAAATTCCTGTTTGGCTCAGTCACCACTGTGAATAAGACCTGTAACATGTCAAATCTTTTATTGAGCCATATCTTTTTCAGCAATCCAATGGAAATCCAATTTGTTTAATCGCCTTCCTGGAGTTGATTTTCCAGCAGTGAGTATTGGCATTACATTTTTAAAACTATATATACACATACATATAGTTCAAATATTTTCCACCATTTACAACTAATTGTTAAGACAAAGACAAAAAAAAAATCTATTCATGCGGAAAATGAAAATCTATAAGCGGTGGCATGAGTTTCTAATTAGCCCCTTTCAATACAAAACCCCTAAGCAAATACATGTGCAACAAGCAGCCTTCAGAAGTAGTATTTCAGCAGAAATGACCAAATACTTTCAGAAGGATTTCTGCTTTTTGTATTTCCGCAGAAATTCTCAGGTAAAAGGATCAAGTGATTAGTGAATCACTCCACAAATTATACCTTTATAATGAAAGCACATTAAACGTTAAAGCATTAACTGGCAAACTTTTAATCCCACTTGGTTTTTCAGAAACTTAAACATCTTAATAGCGGTGTGGCCCACTCGTATTTAGACAAGTTATAGAATTAACAGCTCTCTTCTATGGAAAAGTTTATACACATGCATGCCCCCCTTGTCACACACCAAGATACAACAAGATAAAACATAATTGAGAAATATTCAGCTGCATAAAGCGCTTCGATCCATCCGTGGTGTTGAATATTGTACTTCAGCTGCTGAAACTAAGCATAACAAAGGTCAGTATGTGCAAAGCTGGCAGAGATGCTACCCAAAGACTTTCAGCTATTATTGGACTCAAAGGTGGTTTTACAAAGTATTCATAGAAGAGGGCTGAAAACAAATGCACGCCACACTTTTAAGATTTCTTATTTGTAAAAAAATAAATAAATAAAAAATTGTTTGAGGCTGTAAGGTGTCAAATCTTATAAGTAGTTTGTGTAAGAGGTGAATTTGCACAAACTTGAACTTGCATCTCCACATCTCCACCTGTCAGCGGATGACACCAGTTTGCTTTGTTTCTAAGACACATAGAGAAAACCGTGGTAACCCCGGGGTTAATACGCATTATGTGCACAAAGTACTAATCGAATCACCTATTTATTAAGTGTTCGCTTAAGATCAAACAGTTGCGTCTGAGTTTATTTCAGCCGGATCGTCGAGCCAAACGGGCTCTGCAAGCAGCTGGAGAAGGGAACAGTAACAAACAAATAACCGCTCCTTTGTGCATCTATTATTACTCAGGGAAACAATGGTGTAATGTATAATATTGTATGCAAAATTGTTGTAAGAAATTAATTATCCATTTGCTTTTTTCAGAAAATCCTCACCATCTTTCCTCACAAAGTGTTGTTTGAAAGATTTACAAAAATAAAATCCCCAAACATAGTGCACTTGTTGTTCCTAACCCTTTCGGTCCAGTATAGACTTTGTTTTTTAGTTTCTTATTTATGTACTTACTTGTGCAAAAACAGAGGCATTCCTGCTTATTCTATTTGATCAATGGTAATTACTTATTTTCAACCCCTGTTTCATATTCTCTTATTTTCGTCTATTTTATTTGATTTTGGATGAGGGTCGATGGGTATAAGAAGAGAAGGTTTTAATTAATGTCTCATCTTCAAAACTATTTCCACATTATTTCTTTAATGGTAATATTTATCAGCATTCATGTCTACTCCCAGAGACCCGTTTAAAATATATATATATTCCTTTAGCAGGAATTTAGTTGTCAATACTAAACAGAGAGCATCTTAAAAAGGGTGTTTCATTGTTTTGCTGTGCAGACTTTAGCTAATGTATGACTTCACAAGGAGAATCTCTGAAAATGAGTCAGCGACGCCGATTCTTTTGAACAGTTTCTAAACAATATTAAGTTCAGGCGAGGCTGTGTCTGAGTCTGTCCTGAGTTGAACTTGTCATACAATAAAAACAATGGCAGAAAAGCCTTTATTAAGACGCCGACTGTCAGGTGATTAAATCTAACTTTAAGCCTTGGGGACTTACTAGGTAAAAGATAGAAGGTGACAATGTAGTTAGTTGTTGCAGTAGTCATTTTGATGTTTTATTCAGATAAAGCAATAGGATTTGGAGTTTTTAAAAATCTTAATATGCATATTTGTGGACTATAAGTAGTATGGAATTGAGTTTTATATATCTACATTTGGCTGATAAAAATGACAAAGAGCATGTAGTAAAAACAGTAATAATAATACAAAAATATTACCAGCTAATATTTCAAGAAAAAATATCTTGAAAAAAAAATGAAAACAGCTAAATGCTTTCAGCTGCTTTTTAAATGAATGAATGAATATACTTTACTAATTCCAGACGGAAATGTACAAATGAGTCCAGAATCTGAAGACATGATAAAAACGAAGGTAGCTCGTTCATCATTGTTAAGGTGTAACAATCTCCAGAGAGCGATAGCTTTGGATTTTTTTTACCTGGTTCAAGTAGATTTAGGCTTAAGATTTAGGTTCGAGCTAGAGTGTGTGACTTTAAAATTTTAGCAACATGGAAAGGAGCTGGATTGTGCATCATTTAACTTTGTAAAAAGTTCAATTGAAGATTTTAAAATGGATCCTGAAATGAAAACAGGAGTGGTGTGAGCTTCTCTGTTGATTTCTAGTTATAGGTCCTACTGCATCGTTTTGGATCATCTGAAGATGATCAAGGGTTTATTTGCTGACTCGTGTGAAAAGAGCATAAAAACTGTCTAGACGAGAGGAAATAAAAGCCCAAATAACTATCTCAAGTTCCTGTTTTGACGCCAACCTTCTTACTCTAGACGCATTTTTCAAATGATAAAAAACAGTTTCAGACAAGGCTTCCCTGAGTGATCTTTAACAGACACTGGCTGATTGAAAACAATAGCTGAATTACTAAGTATCGGCTTGATGGTCAAGTTCAAAAGTCCAATCTGTTGCCTGATCAGAGGAACCATGATCTCCAGACTTTGAGGAGTTAAGTTGAAGGAAGTTTTTTCTTTTGCCAGTTTGTAATTCCTTGAAGCCACTCAAGTCATTCAGAGAGTTTTAAAGCTGGTGTAAAAAGAAGTGGGTGCAAAACTGAGACTTTAGTTGGCTCACATGGTACAGTAGTAGAATGGCCCATGATTAAATTTAAAAGGGTCTATTTCAACTATCTTCTTTATGTAGCTGAACAGAATTAGATATTAGAGACTGATTATTGGTAATTAGATTTAGAGCTACAAATTAGCTCTAAATCTTGCAATACTGTGCAGAGAACACTTGATTTTGAATTGTGCCACTGCAAAATTAAAAACAACACTGCTTTGTTTGTCCTGCAGGCAGGTCAAAGGTTAGATACAGTTTGGGACATTGCTTGGGGGTGTGGGAAGAGGATCTCAAATGAGCAAGTGCTCTTCACCTTCACCTTAAAGTCTTTCTTTTTGCTCTTTTTCTCTTACCTGCCTTTCTGAAATGGCTCACACAATGAGCGCAGAGATTAAACCCGCAGCACATACGCCTTTACTTAGCTCGTAATTGTTCCACGTGTGTTCCTTAAGAGAGCAGGAAGAAATGGTGAATGAAAAGCAATCCCTTCACATCCAGCTGATAAAAGAGCAAGAACCGGTCTGACGACTATGACTAAATGATTTCGACACAGTTGTCGATGGATGGATGGATGCAGGCAGTAGGAGAAAGAAAGGAAGAAAAGACTAGAAAGAAAGGGAGCAGCATCACAGGCAGTTCCAGGCATATAACATGACGAACGAGAAGAGCCACACCCCCTCTTTTCCAGTGTACAAACGTGTGTGTGTGTAAACAAGTGGAAAAGGATAAACAAGAACAAGAGGATCAGATCTGTTATCCTTTTTAGTCACTCTCACTTACATCCAAATAAAACCAATAGGCGTCGGTTGCTTGTCTCTAAGCTGAACATAACTCCCCAGACAGTTATGAAAACTTTGTGGTCCAGAGTTGGCCAGGTGATGCCTATCTAGTGGTTTTCTCATGAATTTCATATTTAATCCATGTGGGTGTCTGCCTGCAGATATCTGAATGGTGTTTCAGACCCCCAGCCATTCCAACTAGAAAAAAAACCAAAAAAAAAGAAAACTCAATCCTATTTTCCCCCCAGCAACTTCATGTAGTATCTATTTATGTATTGTTCACCTTGCTAAGTTCTCTCCCTCCGCCTTTTACCTGGACCGAAAAACGCCTGGGGTTTTTCTCGTGGGAAAGTCTGGGAGAGGTATGCTGCTCCGTGAGCAAGCAATGAGAGAGGAATCCCGTTTTTCCGGGTCCAGTCTCACTCCCCCGTTCCTTGTTCCTATCCGGGGCTCGCCGTCACGACTGCTATCGTGTTCGGACTCGCTGCCTGAGTTGGGATACTCTCGCCTGTTCCTGCTCAGCCGGATTCAGTAGTTTTGGTTGTGCTTGCAACGCTGAGGCTTTATTTCACTTTGACTTTATTTCTCCTTCACTCATGTTTTTAGGACCAACTTTGAATGATATACTGCGCTTTTTTTTTCTTTCTTATAGTTATGCTCACATTAGGGAATTTTTAGTCCATACTGCACCAATAAAAACAAAATTTTATGATGAATGCAGATTAAATCACAAAATTTATATCAATCCTGGGTTTCTTTTTAGGGTCTGTTTTATAGAAATAACACACATTCACAACAAAAAGATTCGCTTCACACCTATTGTTGGATCCAATGACAGTCCGCATTTGTAGAACTCGCCATTCAGGTAAGGTGAATGACTTTTGAAGAAGTCACATGATGTTCCTTTTATGAAATTCTGTGTTAGTTTTACACCAAATGCAACAAGGCGTTCCACAGAATAGCTTTTTTTGAAATCTTGAGGATCATTAAGATGGATTTCAACAAATTTGAAACAGGGCTTTGTTTTTGTTTAGATTTTTTATCAACAATGTTGCAGCTGAAATCTCCCATGCTTGCAGCTGTTTCTTGTTGTTCAATCATGAAAACTGATCTTAACAAGTAAGTCAGGCCTGCAGAGCTTTAAATGTTATTATGGGTCCTGGACGTCCTGGGTGACTTGTCAGTAAACTGAATAAGTTTTGCAGGTCGACCACTCTTGGAAAAGTTCACCACCGCTCCATGTTCCATCCTTTTGTACATAAAAGTTCTTACTGGAGTCGCAAAGTCTAAGGCCTGACCTGTATGGGAACATTTCTGAACATCAGAAAATTTTTGTGCCCTGCTTCCATATTTTTTAGGGGACCCTAAGCTTTTTTTCTTTTTTTTTTTTCCAGATTCCAGGTTGAAAGTGTTTTTGAAAGCATCTCTTTTGTAAAAATGCTGATGTATTAGTCCGACTCTTGACCGGAACTATAACCCCAAGCGCATCAGAACTATACATAACAACAACAACAGCAAATGACGTGTTCATCTTGTAGTTTATTAGTCTCAGAATCCACTCAGACACGGAGAAGAAGCTCAATTTTGTCATCACTCTACAGAAAAGACTGCGCTCACACTTTGTTGCTCTCCATTCTCGTTTACTCCACATTTAGCGCCTCTTACTTACAGGTATGAGGAAGTAAAAAACAGCATCTTGGGATGTTCTCTGCGTTTCCATGTGGATGAAAATATTTCTGAAAACAGTCATGTGTGGACACAGGTGTTTCTCAAACAGACAACCGGTTGTAGAAAAAAATGTTTTCATGTGGATGGGGCCATAAAAATTGCTTTTTTAACTCTTTCCTGACTGATAGAGGGAGTACCTTTTTCTTCACATATAGCATAATGTCTTGCCATTTGTGATCTCTTAGCCTAGTTTGTGTTGTCAAACTGGTTCTCATATTCTTGATTCTATATGCCTGGTATTTGTCAGGCCTTTGTCAGAATTGAACCAGAAGATTTTGGGTAATCACAGAAAATGTATTATTTGAGAAGAAAAGAGAATATATTTTCACATAGGGATTTTCCAGTGCAAATTATGTGATTATCTAAAACATTTAAGAGTGAACCTCAAAAAAAGCTTGTAGAAAGAAATCCATTAGGGAGCTATAAAGTTTTACATACTGTACCACGGTATAGGAAGCAGCTAAGTAGTATTTCTAACCCTTTAGTATGGATTTATTCACCTCCATTCTTTTCAGACAAGATGTTGCATCTTAAGTAATAATACTTGGTGCTTTGAATTATAATGATCGTTTTACGTTTGCTTACACATGTATTAATGAGAAGAAAAAAACAGTTTTCTGAACAAAAGAAAGAATTAGACTACTTTTTTTGAATAAAAGTGGAAAACTTAACATATTTGTTATTTATATATATATATATATTTATATATATATATATATATATATATATATATATATAAGGACTTTCAATTGGACAGTTGTAATTCTCATTTCTAAGACAGTGAAAATGAAACCTAACATGCTTGGAAAACCGGAAGAATCCTTATCAAACACCCACGCATAATGTGTTCATTATGATCCACTTTCTATTACAGTATCTGCACACCCTATACTGTGGTAAATAAGTCCTACATGAGTCATATTATTTGATCCATATTTCCAGCATTAATAAGTTGTAGTTGTAAAATTTGATAACTGGCTGCTGAAAATGAACCGTAAGCAGAAGTAAGCAGGTTCTTCTAGAATGTCTGTTTTTCAGAGCGAAACATGCCTTCAGAGAGGTAGAAAAATATCACATCCTTGTCTTGCTTCCTAAATTAAGTAGTACACCTCACATGTTGTGTTGTCTAAAATCAATCATGCCGGCCAGCGTGCGAAGGGAGAGCTAGAATGACAAGCGCACGGAGAGGTGTGGTGTCCAAACTTCTGGGCATTTGAAGCAAGAGAATGAGTAAAGCAGACTGCAGAGCACTCACACCGAGCTGACAGAACAGCCAACGTCCTTCCTCAGTTGCACAGTATCTGAATGGACACAAAAGAAGACGGCAGGAAGTGAGTTTTATTAGAGAGTAATATTAGTGAGCTATCAGCGAAACATCCATGCTATCTGAATCGACGCGCATTCAAGGACTAAAGCAGAGGACGATGTAAGTGATGCCCTTGTGATCTAACTCTGTCTTTGTAAGTCATTTTTCTTTTAGTTGTAATTTTGCACATTTTTAAAAGATTTGTCATGGCATCCACATTGGAGTATGTTATCACCGATTTAAGTAAGGAAGATCAGCAAAGGTCATGCTAGGACTACAGGAAGTATAAAACAATCAAATGATTTACTTTCACTGGGAAGCAGTTTCAATCTTTATTACACGCTTTAACAACATCCCGGAGAACTTCTCTTGAGGAAGTCTGATTCAGGAGGAACAACGGCAAACGTAAATATGAAGTCATGTTTTTGTGCATCGTTTGTGTGTAGAGCGACAGGTGTATCCCAGTGTGTACAACACGCAGCCGTCCTCTGAAGAAGTGCACACAGAAACACCCCCAACACATTCACAGAAGAAAAAAAAAAAAGAGGAAACTCTCCTTCAATGAGGTGAACAATACTTGGCATATCTTGTCATATTTTTACTACACGCTTCCTCTCGTTGTGGCAACTTCCCCACAGTTTTCACTACTATACTACGGGGCTGCATATGAATGAAGGGAGATGCACAACACCGAGACAAACACACACGCGGAAGCAGAGGCAACGACAAGAAGGGCTGTTTTGCAACTAGAAAGAGGAAGGTACATGTGTCACGCATGCTCTTGTGATGCAATATGAACACTCTAGCACACTTTCACACACAGCCTTATTGAATATCACATGCTAAATATCACTCTTATCTTGCAGCGTAAATTTTCATCACACACACAAAAAAAGCTAATGTCAGACATGAGACAGTGAGGGATTTGACAGATCCTGAAAGCATCTCCCTCCCCTCTGTCTCTCCCCCTACGCTCGGTTTACCCCTAAAACACACACGCACACACACATTTGAACTGACCGACCCTCCTATGTACACTGTGTCTCCCAACTCTACCTGGGTCCTCCTCTCCAGCACAATAGATTTGCATTGGATTTGCCTGTCAAATGAGATGCATGGGAAAATAGGAGTGGATTTCTGGAGAACAAAATCCTTCAGAATTCCCCTTCCCTGGTAGATTCCCGAATCCCATCCAACAATTAAAAGAAAGAAAAAGAAAAAAAAAACAAGCCAAGCAGGATAAGGGATGATAAAATAGTTGGACATTAATCTCCTTTTATTCATACATCTGTTGTTCACACAAAATCTTCAACTGTGGTTGATGCGGTCAATGAACGTAGCAGATTCAAATTGGCTCAAAGGGAGATTCCTGAAATCCCCAAACATTTTTTTTTTTTACTGTCGTTTGGTCGTCTTGGATTTTCTACTGTTAAATATTGAGTGCTGGCTGCCACAGATTATGCCATTCTCATAGACATTAAACTATCACCGACTGAGGCCACAGCATTATCATTCAACTCATTTATTTTGTACAGTTGCTTTCTACATTAATTACAATTATTTCACTGAGCTTTTTTTCCCCTTTCTTCATTAAGCAGTTCAGGTTAGACGGAGAACAACAGAGAACATTATTTCTCAAGTCTTGCCACGGATTATCAATTGAATTTAGGGCCATGTTATTTTTCCTGACACACTTCATTTTGCATTGTAAAAGAAAAGGGGGGGGAAAAAGTTACTTTCTGGTCTCGTCTGACTAGAACACCTTCTTCCACATGCTTTATGTGCCTCCTACATGACTTGCAGCAAAATATTAATTGGGTCTTTCTTCTTGCCGCTCCCTTATTCAAGCCAATGTGGAGAGCATGACTAGTTGTAATGCTCTCCACAACATTGTAATTATCTTGTCGACATATTCTCCCACCTGATTTCTTTGAATCTCCTCCAGAGCATAGGCCTCTTGGCTGCTTCTGTGTCTATCAATTAAAATCCTACTGAAACGTGTACATGGCAAATGTACATTTACACAGCAAATTATAAAATAGTATAATAGTAGTAACAATAACATTGAAATGTACTAATACACTTACTGAATTCTTGCAGGTTTGTGATGGGGTTTAGCATTTTCAGTGGTCAATGGGTGAAAGGTGGGGTATATACACCACAGACAGGTCACCACTTCTTCATAGGGCAACACAAAGACACACAAGATGAACATCTATGCATGCACACACTTACAGGTAAAGAAGGCAAGAGGCAAGTTACATAAGGAAGCCAACAAATAAACATGCTTAGACTTGCTTAAATTAATCATAGCATATTTTGCTGCTGTTCTGGTATGCTGAATTTGAGTTCTTTTGCAGGAGCTTCAAATCTATGAGATGGGAATTCTTATAAATCCAACAGTGATAACTTGCTAAATAAAAAGAGGGAGTCGCTAAACTTCTGCCAGTTTTTCCCTTAATATATTATTGACACAAACAAAACAAATTGGATAAAATAGTGATATTTGCTAAACGCTTTCTTTGTCAGATTTTTTTAAATAGCAAACTTTCATTGGCAAGGTCATGGAATGGACCAAACGGATGAGGTCTTTAGAAGTAGAACTTTTTAAAAATAAATTTGATAGCTTTTAAAAAAGCAATTAAATTAGCTATCTTTCCAAAATTTTGACACAAAATGTCAAGATAATACTCAAAAAACAGTGAAGCATGTTTTTGATGAGGAAATAATATTATAACATAATATTATTTCCTCATGAAAGAAAGTTGATTTTGCATAATACTCCCCTTTAACGTATTTTACTTCAGTGCTACATTGGTAGCTAAAGTAGTGGCTAACTGCCTGGAGTTTTTTTTGTTAGCTGAGCAACTTTATTCTAATTTCTGACAACATTTATGCTGCTATGTAACAAGCTGAGATACCTTTGTTACCTTCAAACCAATTAATTTTTGTTACTGCATTCCATTTAGGTCTACTTGGAATGCAATACCATTAAAGGTAACGTTTTTGTGTGTCCTCTAACCCCTAACCCTAACCGCAAAAAAGAATCCCACCATAAAACCCTGCCATGCAAACCACAAACAAACATTACACATGCCCCCCAAATCTGGACAAAATAAACACAGTCACACATGGATAAGTCTACATCTAAAACGTGTGTTTACAGGAGCAACAATATGTCTGAGTCTGTGTAATGGTGATAGCAATATGGTTTTGACTAATGATGCTGAGCTGGAGGAACAGGCCAAGCAGGTTGAGTCGCACTTGATACAACAAGAAAGCACATGATTTACAGGAAGCTGCTCGTGTTTCCTCAGTGAACTAGGGAGGGAATACTGAGCAGAAATGGAAAAACACTAAAGAGAAGTCCATAACAATGTTTGTTTCTGCGGAAATAAACTTTAGATAACAAAAGAACATACTATTCGAGCTCACTAGTAGGACCACTTTTCTAATGAGCTTTTTGAAGGTATTTATTTTTAATATGAAACTAAATTAACAAGTGATTGCAAAAGGTGCACCAAAGGGCTCCTTTATGTAGTTGCAGGTTATACTGCAAAGGTCCAAAGTTCAAACCATGGCATAGATCGGATCAGAAATCGACAGGAAACCATAAACATCCTACCTAAACCATTATGTTTATTGAAACACAAATCAGAAAGAAACTTTCCCTGTGTACAGACTTCAGCAGCAGCTTCAGTGACAAAAAAACAAAAAGCAAGACCTGTTAGGTATTCATTTACCAAACAAAGGTTAATATGTGCCATCTATCTTGCTCTCATCTGCCCACAAACTCTTGCACATATTTTGCAAGATGCAAATTGTCAGAAGCAGTCAACAAATCCTTCAGTAAGCATATGCTTGCACCAAATTAAAATAAAAATAACTGCGGTTGCATGAGACATATGCAGCACTCTAGTGGCCATGATTCCCACACACTGAAGGTGAACAGATGAACTCTGGCAGGTGTCTCTCTACAGGGCAGGTGTCTATGTTGTTTATCATCCCATAAATAGCAACATAAAACAAAACATCACTTTAGGGCCACAAAATATTGTTTCCTCTCATCCCCCTTTTTGTTACAGGAATCGCTTTATTAATAATGTACATATTTAGTGATGCACATAATGTGAACGTCTACACTTAATGTGTGGGTGTTGATGTTGAAGATCTTAATACTGCATGAGAAATTAACCCTTTCCTCCCCCTAAGCGTTCACTTTAATCATTTGATGATACGACCAATGTGCTGCATGGAAACCACCTTCAGCTGTTTAAGAGGTAATCAGGATAAGAGCATGCTTTAGTTAATGTGAGCATGAGTCACATACACACTGTCTAAAACTTTGTTGTCCACAAGTTTTAATTTCCCAGCTTCGTCATTGAGCTGATGTCCCTTTTCCCTCGGAATTTTACAGTAGTCATTATGGCCACTCACTTAAATTGTAGTTTATTTGACCCTTTGCACAATAGTGCATTTACAAATTGAAACATTTAACTCTGATGTTGTCGGTTAACATGTCAGAATCTTACAAAGCCATGTCGTTATCATCGCCGATTTCCCAAATTGTTTAAAGATATAGCAGTCTTGGTGTATGTAAACTTCTGAATTTGATTAAAGCATTGAACAAATCCACAAAAGGCTGTCTCAAATTCTACTTGGCTATTTATGCATAAACTGACAAATATTTATAAAGGAAATCAAGGTAGGGAGCTGTGTGCCACCAATGGTCTTCCTGTTTGAAACACATACCGAGAACAAAACAAGAGGTGTTTTCATAAAACCAATGCAGTGCAAAAATATATAAAACACTCTTTATTTATATTAACAATTTAAATAAACACTTTTCTTTTTTGCACCACTCTACACGCTGTGTACTCAGTATGTCTGCAGCACAGGAAGGTCATTGGTGGTGCACTAACTTCTACTTATGTTTCCTGTGTTTATTTTATATATATCATTAAAGGTTGCAAAGGCTCATAATACAGCTTTTGCCTAACCTGCTACGACTTGTTTTGGGACAGTTACAAGTTCTTGGGTCTTGGCCTCTCTCTGACAAGCTGTGAATTTAGAAATTAGATTAGCTTCTTCAGCGGCTTTTTGTCCGTGATATGGCTTGGACACATTTTCATAGAAGAAGTAAATGGTGACTCTAATGCACAATACATTGTCCAGAGCTGAAATATTTCCACAGTTTTGATGGACTGTCAGGGATATTAAGGTAAACGGAAAGCTCAACAATAGAGCTCATAAGAGTTACATGAAGTTGGTTTGGGGAAAACTGGCTCATTAATCTGGTCCACAAATTGATATGTGGCATCTTAAAGGCTGTGCTTGAGGGAAACTCGAAGTGGAAACATTCTGTAATTTTTTATTTCTGTTAAACTAAGAGCTACTGGCAGATGAGCAAACACTGTTCTAGTAGCTGTGTTGATAACTGAATTAAGATCCTACTAAATCTTAGTTATTCAAAGCAGGAGATTAAGTGTCAGACAATGGAAAGACAAAGGGCAAAACAAAAAATACAGAAAAGAGGATGCTGACTAACAAGAGGAGATTAACCCTTTCGGTGCACAGCACAGAAGCCAGACATGCGAACTGAGAAAAAAGCCCTACATCAATCCCACAAGTTTCATTTTTCACTTTCTGCATATAGCTCTCTTTATCTTTGAGCTGCAGGGCCAAGACAGATTACAGTTGACATTTCTTTCTTCTTCTTTTTTTTTTTTTAGGTTAAAAATGTACATCTATAAAGCCGGGTGTGAATCCCACGTCTCGCAGCTATAGATGATGGCAAGGTTACATTTGGAGGTAGATGTTTATCTGTGCAGTGGTCTGATAGCACACGTGCTTTTACCAAGGGAACGTTTAAATGAGTGTAATTTAAGGGGCGAAAGAGGGGGCTTTGTTTGCAGTGTCAATATTTATAGTGACACATGCTGGATGAATGCTGACTGACTCTACTTAAATTGTATGGGCGGGTGTTTGTGTGTGTGGTTAGGGGGTGGGGGGCATTGGAACACGGAGCATGAATAGGCACCTGATGACATGCCCCAGTGAGACAACTAAGGTCATAATCATAACTTTGGTATCTTAAAATCAATAAAAAAATTAAGTTATATTGCCTAAAGTCCTTGCGGTTGCAAGTAACTGTTTGTCTCTTGTCATGAGTGATAAAAAAATTTTTTTAAAGTCCCAGAGAACAGAGAAAGATTTGTTGGAGCATCTAATGCAGGCTTCTGGTTGAAACTCTGAACAAGATAAAGTTTAGAAAAGCCAGCCACCACTGTGTAATGTGATTTATTAGCGGACCCCACATCTTACACAATCTACAAGCCTGATTTGCATTGCAAATCAACGGGATGCAAATGAGGGAAACACAGGCTGGCTGCAACACTTATCTGCACAGAACACCACTCTACATTCTTTCGCTTGTGTATATAAAAAAGTAGTTTTACTCTTCCTCTTTATTTAAAAGACACTCATGTTTTTCAGAAGGTTTTACCAGAGAGGTTCAGTTTTTATTAGCGGTCAGAGAGCATCTTAATTTCTAGAGTCAACATTGTGACTCATTCATCCTCATCCTCTCTGTTGTTTGACCTGTAAACTACAACCGATCACAACTTTGCCTCCAAAGTTTCTTGTTGACACATAAACTTTACAGCCCGGAGCTATTACGGTTACATCACAGAAATCATCACTTTGATTCATACATAACCTAACTATTGTTTATACTATAAACACGGCCCTGTGGAGAGCCCCCGCCTCTCCCCCTTTCCATACGGGATGGTGGGTCTCCCTTTTGCATCGGCCGCTTACACAGTCACCAGAATTGCTTTGTTGCCATCTAGTGGTCATTTGAATTTAGCAACTTCCTCCTTTTAAAACTTTTGATGGTAAACACAAACAAGTCCATACAAATCTTAATTAGCTCAAAAGCAGAAAAAAAAACTTTATTGCTTTATTCACAGTGCCCAAATGTATACAGAGACATCAGGTGAGCCACCCTGACATATTTTTACAGTCAATTTCGACACCAAGGGCTTCTATTGAAAGATTATACGCTGCACAAAATGTTAGTCCAGAAAGTAGACATTTGAAATCCTAAAAAATGAAACCGATCAATGTCCTTCTACTGCAGATATCCCAAGGTTTATAAAAACGTTTAAAACTTTGTATATTTTTAACATGAAAACAGTCGAAAAAATGAAGACAATCAAACTTTGAATTGCGTTATTTTAAAGCATTAGGTCAAAGACTTACAAATTAACAGTGTATAAAATGCACAGTGCCTTGCAACAGTATTCATACCCATTGAATTTTGCATTTTGTCACATTGCAACCACAAATTTCAATATATTCTATTGGGATTCTGTGTGACTGGTCAAGAAAGAGTAGTGAATAAAACTGAAGTGGAAGGGAAACTATGGTTTATAACTATATTTAAAAATGGTGTGCAATTGTAATCAGCCCCCTTAAATCTGATACCCTTAGAGATAATCCAGTGCAACCAACTGGCCTTCAGAGGACACCTACATAATGCTAAAGAGAAGGGAAGCAGAAGGCCCCTGTTGAAAGCACAATTTCCTGTTTGAAGTCTGCTGAACACCATGGGGGAGACAGCATAAATATGGAAGAAGGTGCTATGGTTAGATAAGACCAAATTAGATTTTTAACTAAACATTGCAAATACTTCTGCAAACATAAGCCCTATGGTGGTGGCAGCATGGTTTTGTGGGAAAGCTTCAGAAGTCATAGGAAAACTAGACAGGGTTGATGAGAAGCTGAATGGAGATAAATACACTGCAATCCTGGAAGAAAACTTGTGATTGGCATGTAATTATGCTCCTATTTCACGAGGATAATCATCATAAACATACAACCAGAGCTACAATGGAATGATTTAAATCGAAGCACTTCCAGGTGTTAAAATGACCCAGTCAAAGTCTTAAATCCCAAATCCAGTTAAGAACTTACAGAAAGACTTGGAAATAATGCTTGCAGAATCTGAACTTTTTGCAAATAATGAGCAAGCATTTCAGTCTCCATCTGTGCACAGGTGGTACAGATATACCTCATAAGGGTAATAACTAGATACATTTCTGTTTATAAAAATATTGGCTGATGGGGCTAAACACACCACAATTTTAAAATCTGTATTTGTAAAGAACATTAAAGAAAACATCATTTCATCTTTATCGCATTCACAATCATTTTGAGGTTTGTCTTGATTTATAACAAAAAACTCAAGTTAACTATATTAAAGTTAGTAGTTGTAGCATTACACTATGTTTAAGTTTAGGACATATGGATACTTTTGCAAAGCCTTTTTGTTTTTTGGGAGAGAGTGAAATAAAATAATTTAACAGAAATAGATGCATTTGAATATATAATGGTACCAAATTACAAATTGTTACAGCTTCACACTAAACTTGCACATTTTACTGGTATACATTAAGATGCTGATTTTAGTAAAGCTGATATTACTCCTGTATGCAAACATACAGTAGATGTTAGTCCTGCTGAATAAAACCAGTATGGCTCGGTTACCCTGTAACAGTGTTCATTCTGAGAGGTATTCAAAAACAAGGCAGCCTGATGCTTGTTGCCTGGACCAGGTCTGCACTGACAGTAAAAATATGACTCATAGCGAATAATCTGGAGCACTTGCTAGGTAGCATATTCAGAAACTGATGTGTCACTTTGTTCCCGGTTCATAGCTGCTTTCAGGTTTGGAAGCTGTAAAAATCAAAACAAGACTGAAACAGTGTTTCGGGTCACTTTCTGCTGCTCAAAGAGGCAACTGTGCTCTTTGATCAACTTAACCCCGTCAAGTGTTTACAGAAGCCTTTTTGTCTGTGCTTCCCCGTTGCACCAGTGCTGCTCGAACAAAGTGGAAATCTTAGCACAGCAAGCAGAGTGCCATTGTAAAGACATATATAGTTATATAGCCAACATGAGTATACAAGCCAGAACTATACACAGGAGTTTAACATTATTGCGCTGCACCTCTAAACTGGGGCAGATATTGCAGCTTGTATGACTTTAACCAAGCATTTCTCATCAAACTCATAATTTTATATTCTGCTGGCAACAAATCTTAAATTCAACAACCTCTGGTATACAGTATTTAAAGCAGGGAGGCAAACATACATATATTCTATACTTGTATTTACAAATATTGGATGACCTGCTATCAAATGCCTTATCTTCACATGGCTCAGTGCATCCATGGACGTTACACATATATTACCCATAAATATCTTTTTAGCCAATGTTTATAGTAACAGGTAGCATATACTTTAACATTAAGTGAAGCAAATAAATACAGTTGCACATAGGAATTGGCTAGTGACCAGATCTAGATGATATTTAGCTTGGACAGTGATGGACTTCTGGAAACTCAACAGTCTGATAACTTCCCAGTCAGTGAACAGACCAAAGCTACAGTATTGCTGTTTGATTTATCCCACAGGTTTGAAATAAGATGGCGAAATAATGTTTAATTGGACTTGAATATTTTAGCTGCATGTCTGAAAACCAGTGGGATTTGCAAATTTTTTTGCAGAGCCAACTACTAGAAGCAGTACTTTCCAATAATAACACATTTATCATCTTTTTATGCTTTCAGATATTAAAGGTAACAAGTTTATAAATAGAGGTTAAACGTCTCTAAGTATATCACTAATATACAGATTATATTAGTGATATGAGTGATGGTTGGTATCTACCATCAGAAGTACTAAAAATAGTGTGTCCCAACAACTTTAACTATGTTTTTTATGCACAAGAGCTTTATTTGAATTTTTAGCTCAATCACTTTAAAGAGAGTGTGGAATATGTTACTTATTAAAAAAAAGAGTGATAGTTAGATATCTACAGTAACACTGAGATGTTCCAAACAATATCAGAGAAAGCACAAAAGGTGTAGGAAGCATTAAAAAATGTTTTTTTGTTTTCTGTTTGCAGTCTTTCGGAGAAGACTGCAAACAGGGATTGTTTGGGTAGAAGGGACGAAGATATTACAGCAAAGTTGAACATGCTTTACTTGGAAATGTTGGCAGCCCTTTTAAAATATCAGAGTGCAAATAATGGGCTACATTGTTCTCTAGAGCAATGGTTCTCAAACTGGAGTAAAAGTGCCTCTGGTGATCATGTTCCCTTTACCTCTGGAGTCAAGATGTAAATCTGGGAATGACATCAAACCCAACTGAAACATGTTCCAGTTCCAAGTAGGGATCACCTATCATCATTTAATTTATTGTTAGTGGGGGAAAAATATTGCAGTATGAAATGTGATTCATGAACTGGTGAGCCAATGTGTTATAAAAGTACACCAACACCTTGGCAATACTTCACAGTTCTGAGGTGCCAAATCTGACCCTGATACTGAGTGAAAAACCAAACAGGAACAAGATGCTACAGTACTGAGTCTGTGTTTCAGTGCTGATATGGCTGAAGAACAAGAAGCAGAAACTTTAATATGAAACATATTGTTCAGAAAACCCTATTATTTTTATTTTTTTTTTAAACTGACAGACCAAGCGGCTGTTAAGGCTTTGTTGTGTATGAGCTTGTAAAGTGAGGCTATGATTAAATCCAGTTGGCTTTTAGAGAAAAGTGAGAAGAGTTACAGTTTCAAGTGACTTACAGAGTAGAGATTAAAAAGGTTTTGGCATGTGAAATGTTCAGGTTATCCATCACAGTATATACAGTTTATACAACTTATAATATGAAGATAAACCTTTTTTTTTATTTTATTTGGCTCCTCAAGTCGGTGATTCAGCTCAACAATGAAACATCAAGCCGGTAACACTGACCTAAGCCACTTTTAGTGTGAGTCATTATTTAAATTGATGAGCTGAGTCAGTTTTACACCGAGAACATGCTGGATGTTAAAGTGTACAGTACCTCGACATAACGACTCAAAGCTTAGAGTTAAAAACGCACTTCAGTGAAAGGTAGACAAGTGAGATAAAGACATGAAAAAACATTGTACAAGAGTGCAAGCATTTTTAAATTTTAAAAACAATGAAGGATGTGAGGAGATTGTTATTCTGTCATATTTTTTCAGCAAAGTCCAGCTGGCTTTTATATACGTCTCATTTTTATTGTTTTTATCACTATTATGCCAACTAAACCCGTGTTAAAATTCACATCTGAACCCTCAGTTAACCCATGTTAACTAGTTAGCCTTTTAGTTCTATTTGAATGCAAAGTTACAAACAAAAGCATTTGTTTTTCTTACTAAGATCATTCTGCTCCTCAGTGAATCGACTTCCATTTCTTTATCTCCTGCAATGCTACATTCAACAACAGCTCCACCAGAGGGAGCTAAACTTCTTGTTTCCTGGCCACACTGCCTTCCAGTGCTCCCACTGCAAAGAGCTGTGGAAACAAACGTGCTGGAGAATAAACATGGATTTGGATTAAAACGTCTCCCCTCCATGTATGCTGGAGATTAAAAACCATCAGAGCAACAAGAGAGACATTATGGGATGTCGTCTGCCTCCTCTTGTCCTCCTTCAGGCTCAGGCTCTTCGGCATGGGGATGAGTTTTTGTTTCTGCAAGTGTGTGTACGTATCTGAGTCGGCTCCAGCAAGCCTTGTTCTTGTGCAGGTGCCCCATCATTATTTGGCTGAGCATGCTGGGCTCAGTGAAGCGCTGCCACTCCTCAAACAGAGGCTCCACGATGTAGGAGATAAAACCTGAAAGATGTGAAACTCCTTAATAAGGGCTATTTAATGAGACTGTCTTCATAATTAAACAGGATTTACCAATCTGGATGGCTGGCACAGAGTCTGTCTGTTGGTCACACAAAGGACTGATCTCCAAGTCAAATTTCCTTTCCAGGTCACCTTCCAGGTCAACAAAGACAAAATTGATAAAAACAGTTGCAACAAGAACAAACAGTGAAATAAAGTGCATAGAGTTGGCATTTTAAAATACACTTCTTCTTCAGCACACCATAATACTAACTCTAGTTTGAAATCTGATATGTAAAAGTTTACTCACCCTGCTTATAAAATTCCTCACACACCCTCTCACTCCATTGCCTGCTCAGCTCCCACTCCCGACATGGATTACACACATCAGCGCATTTCAGGGCAATCTAGATGTAAAGAAGAGAAATTAATACAAACATGTCACAACAATATGGATGTCTACTACTAAAGCTGTGTGAGAAAATTATCATTTGGATACCATACAGTTGAATCTACATGCTAACACACACTGTATAAAAATACACACAACATTTTTCTTCAGTGACACACACAAAAAAAGCAAAAAAAATCGGACTACGTAAATGTTTCCCATTTATATGAGCATGGAAATTATTTCAATTCGCTAATATCGGCATATCAAGAGAATTTTATTATTAATTTCTCAAAGTTTAGAACTTTATATACATTTCCTTAGTATTTGACAACACTACATTTAAAGCTTCATGACTTGGATTGAAGGTTTTAGGTATCCTTATCATTACACTGTAGATGATGACACTCCCAGGGAAACACATTCATCTCAGGGACACAGAACCAAACTCTCTTTCCTGAACAGCATACTGGGCGGACATTTCCATGATGTTTATGCTTGCATATAATTACTCGAACAACTGGACGTGTCCGCTTCAGGCATTTTAGAGTGTCTTATGTGTCTTTTTATCTAGTTTCAACAGTATATTTGAAGGGGAATAGGCAGTATACCTGGAGTATGAAATGCCTGTGTGTGGCCAGCTGAAGGTCCATATCCTGGTTGTCCAGATGCTCTCGGAGAGTTATCAGGAATTCGTTTTGTCTGTTGATGTCTGTAGCCAAGATGAGAGAACCCAGCTGCTGCTCTATGTCCTGCCTATAGAGTTAAGGAAGACAAACCAATGAGCTCTACTTCACCTGCTACAAGTTTCATACACCATGCCTTCCCTTTAACAGCCAAATGATCTTATTTTTCCTGGTCAAAGACATTCATGTGAAGACCAAAAGTAAAGCCACATGAAACCCTTTTATTACTTTATCCAGTGAAAATTGCTATTGAGTTCTAATTTTATGCTAAACTTGTTTATATGAAAAGAAAACCTACAGCTACAATGAAAATAATAAGAAAAATCCAACCTTTAAATTTTGTGTGTTATTTCAGTGAGAGAGAATAAATACTTATCAGATACTTAGTAAGAAGAAAAACACTCGCTCACACTATAACTCCCCAAAAGGGTTCATCTTAACTTCCTGGGTGTCCAAGGTTTTTAGTGTACTGTGTTTGTTGAAATTAGATTTGCAATGTGCAAAACAGTAACATATTCCAAACATTAATGAGTAAACTTTAAGTAATTGCAGTGCTTTTAAGACATACAATGTAGTAAAAAGGTGCTGGGGGGAGGGGGTGCATAGTTTTTGTAGATAACAAGAGATCCTTCTAAATAAGGTAGAAAACTTGCCCAAAAGATCAGATTCTAAAAGTATATATAAATAGTAACCCTAAAAAGAAGATTTCTAAAACCAAATCATAAAATATTCTGATTAAAAATCAGATGAAGCAAGATGTGTGTTCTTACGACATGTCAGCCGGCAGGTGGCTCAGCAGACCAGACTCTCGGAGCATGCCCACGGTGGATCTCCAGTGGTGGCTCTCCAGCACAGAGGTGTTCTGTACAGCAGGAATGTCAGTCAGTATCTGCTCCTCCGACACTACACACACCACAGGTAAACCCAGATGCTGACACCCATCCACCTGCTTGTGTTTACCTGGTAGAGGGATGCCAGGTGGTGTCTGGTTTTAATGAGAAAAGGCTGGTTGACTCCAGGGTGATCCACATCATGAGCTGCTGCTGCCATCAGACCCAGGAACACATCCAGAGGAGTCAGCTGCTCTGCCAGCTGCAAAACACAAATGTTCTGAGAATCTCTAAGAGAGATGCTTGTGAAAAATCTAATTGAGAAATCATTGCAAATCAAAATGTTTAGCGTCTATTTTGTCAAATGTTCAATTTCTGGTTAATGTAAAGTTTATTTAAGTTGTAAGTATGTGACCAAAACCTTTAAACAAAACATCAAATTTGAAGGATACTAAAAACAAGATTTTTTTGACAATTAGGAAGCAAGATTAGATTGGGCCCTTGTCCCACCTTGTTTGCCACGGTTACAGTAACAATAAGGTTTTCATAATTGTGCTGACTTTACATTTTTTGTAAATTTAGGTAAGAAGCAAGTCTGTTTCTTGACAAGTGGAAATCAACAAACACCTGCCTACAGTTCAGTGTCCAATTTTCTTGAATTTTCCATTTTGAGGAATGGCTAAGAGAAATGGGATCATTAATCATGTCTTATCTACCTCTCCAAATTTGGTTTACTTCCAAATTTATATCAAAAAACAACACTGACATCGTTACAGGTGGCCAAAGATCCAGCCTCATTATGCATCATAGCATGAAGTAAATCTTAAATGCTAGGTAAAGGACAATGGAGCACATTGATTAGAGAAAATGCAGACTTGCTTTTTCTCAGAGTGTTTCTTATCTTCAACATATAGGTTAGCGTACCGTATTGAATTTCATTTAGTGCTTTTAACAAAAGAGATTAATCACAAAGTGCCTCTTGGAGCAACAAAAGCAATTACTGAATAAGGGTAAAGATGCAGAGACGCTTAATCTGGTCAGAGGGCTTCAGAAAAATCTCTGAGCTCTAGATGGATGTGTCACTGAGTGTTCAAGTGAGCGGGAGACGTCCCTCTGGGAGCACAGCTAATAGATTATGTCAAGGAGAAGCTCTGGCCTGTTGAAGCTTTACAGTGTGGGCATGGCAGGAAAAGAGTGTGTGTATGTTTACCTTGGTCTCTTTTATGTAGCAGTACATGGCTTGAGTAACATCAGCAGCATGAACAGCATTATGATATGGATTGTGGGAATGGTAATCTTCCTGCACCATTCCTGCAAAACATTGTAAATTATCAATAAGCACTGATTGTAATAAAACAAATCTACAAGGTCTCTGTTTATTCTGGTTAGTTGAAACACATGATAATGCAGGCATTATTCTCATAGAATTATATTGAGAAATAGGTACGTATTTGGTATTAAAAAAAAAAAAACATACCCACACTAAAACATAGCAACTCTTTCATAGAATTTTAAAAGGGTCACATTATTACCAAAACAGTCCAGTTAAAAAAAAGTAAGAATTTGGTCATAAGTCTTTTTTCTTTTAGACATTTACAGCTCCACTTCTGGATTATTTATCACAATTATTTTTATTAATTATAATTATTATTTATCAGGTTATGGTTGTTGTAATCCATATTTTTTTTATATAAATTTTGGTTGATTTTATATTTAGTGAAGCACTTTGACCAGCTATTTAAATGTACTATAAATACAGTCTCACTGTGAATGAGTCTAATAGACTCCATATAAACAGTTTTAAAGCTGTCAACTTGCAGTCATGTCAATTTAAATGTCAACTAGTGTAAACCAGGAAGTTAAAAAGATTCAGACATTATTTTAGCTGTCATTGCTGGAAGAGCAAACAAACATAAAAGCAAAAGTCTTCTGCTAGCTTACCAAGAAACCTGTGTAGTTTAACCATGTCCAGCTGGAAGTGATGAATCAATCCACAAACATTGAAGAGATGGCACATCAGAGTCACAAGACTGTTACCTACACAGATAAATTGAAAACAATAATTGTATCTTTCAATCCATCAGACTAAACAAACATAATCCTCCCCAAACATAAAAAAGGCATGTAGACTTGGATCATGGTAAAATACATAATAGAATATCGATTTAGCTGTTGAAGGACATTGTTAAACTGACGGATGAGCAGTCATGTCAGATTAAAATAATCTCACCATTTGTAAGACGATCGAAGAGGAAAATGTCAAAGTTCCATGTGTCTACTTTTGAGAGCATGTGCTGTGAAGAAAGACATTTATAAGAGTTGATTTGTTATTCGCAAACGATCCTAAAAATCATACGTGCATCTTTGTTTGCGTGGTAATGCGCTTTTGTGCCCTCACAGCTGCCTGTCCCAAGTAGTCATCATCCAGCAAGTGCAGGGACCCGGGAGTGTGAGGCATTAATCCCCTCAACAACCTGGAGGCATGGCAGTATCTCTGGAAGCTTAACAGACGCTTCAGCTTTCTCCTTGTGCCGGACTCGACCTCCCCTGGCCGTGAATTTGCTAAATTAAAAACATAAAAATAAAAATTGCATTTAAAAAATTTTTAAAAGTCAAACCATCTTCATTGATCCATCACAATGTCCTTCATCTATCTATTCAATGCTTAAATAGTGGACAGTTTAAACCATATTTGAGTCAATGAGGAATCGTACTCTTTAGGATCCGCAGATCAATCGGCGGGTAAGAACCTCGTCTCTCAGCCAGCAATACACCAGCATGACCGGCGTTCAGCCTGCCATCAGCTGTCAGGAAGAAAGAGAAGAGCCAGATAAAAAAACAGAAAGACTAAATAAAAAGATAAAACAATAAGTGAAGTGTTAGTGGGGTTTCAAAAGGATAATACTGCTGCATGTATATATACATGATTTTATAAATCTTAATGCAGCAATCTTGGGTTTTTAAATTTTTTTGTCCAAATCCAATATTTTCTAAGCAAGAAGTCTAATTAGTCAAAAAGGTACACAAGTACCTGACAGTCGTTTTTCGATGAAACAACACAATGTGTACATAGATGTGGCCCTAAATTATATCATGTTTAAGTAGTGTTAGAAATGATTTTTTTTTTAATTATTCAAAAATATCTCCAGGTCTTTACTTCCTGGGGAAGCTCTACATTTAGGAACAAACAACAACAAAAAACAAATAACAGAGAATCTTGAAGAAAATATGAGCAATTCACACACCCAGAGGCCAGCGACAAACAAGATTAAACAGAATGAGGTCTCAAGTCATGGTACACACACCCACAAAATCTTTACTTGAACAGTCTGAAAACTATGGGGATAATGAATAATTTATAGATCAGCAGTTAGGAACTGGAGCGTAGTTTATCCCTAAGGTTGCCAGTTCACATCACCTCAGTGACTGCCGTTAAAAGCAGCTGGCAATGGCTTTGCTGTCACTGTGGCAACTGCCGGGACGTGCCAGATCCCGCCTTCAAAGTGCAGCCTCAGAAAGCATTCAGTATGGAAGAAGCAAGGCATCAGTTCTGTCAACTTTGGAGAAAACTGGTACAACTTCCTACTTTGGCATGCACAGCAGCTATAACAAATATACAGAAAAGTGACTCATCGTTGTCAAGTGGCCTACTTTGGAAAACAAAAGAAGCAAACGGGGAAGAACAGTTTTTTGTTTAATCCAGAGAGTTGGCAGAGAAGACGAGGACAAAATACATCTTCTGGTAAACAGGCCAGAAACACATCACACCTCCAGATTACAGACAACCACATTCATTCACACAATCAGCCTCCTCCAGCTCTCTGTAGCACTTGATTCTTCTCCTTTCTCTGCTCCATTTTCCTCCAATTCTTCTTTTAGTTCTGGTTCCTGTGTTTACATCCTCCTCCTTCCATCTGATCCAATCCTTCCGTCTCGCCAGCCGCCTCTCTCCTCTGTCCCTTTCTCTTCCCTTAGCTTGGCAGTAACTAGGTCATTGTTTTCATGCGGCACAGAACTGGGTCATTTACGATGAAAATGCGAGTCAATCAGAAAGTGTGCTTAAAGAAGCGCCAACGTGCCCAAACATTAACACTCATTTGGTATGTGTACACACACTTACAAATGAGGTTAAATCCCAGTTTGAGAAGCAAAAACATGAGTGTACATTTGGCACACATACTAACACATGGAGCTGATCGAAATATGCAGGCTTCACTGTGTCTGTAGGTGTTAGTGGCACAAACTATGGTTTGGTGTTGTTTTTACTTTTTAAAATGATGCCATACTGAGCGATGCTAAAACTCAAATCTACATGCTGTGAATACACAGAAGCAGATGATGTTTCCTACTGCCTGCAGCTGTTGCTGCTTTATTTACATGCATGTGATGCATCAATACAGTTATATATTAATAATAAACTATAATTTTTTTTAAATAAAACTATTCTGCAAAATATAGCTGAATCTGAGGTTAATACACAATCAATAAGAAGACACAGAACTTCTCATTTTCTTACTTTGACATTAAATCAGATATAAACTTTCTTAAATCTTTTTAAGGTCAGCGAAGGCAGATAAATTATTTTCCTGGAATATTAAGTTGTTTCTCCACCATTAGCACTTTGAGCAACATTGATTGACAGCACTAAGATCCTTCTCTTGGCTCTGATTGGTTGTTTTCGTTTTGGTCAAATTTAAAGTAATCTTTTTTAAAAACTTTGGTCTATTTTTCAGTCCATGGCTATCGTATTATAATATAGATTGTGCATACCATCCTACAAATCTGGATTTCCCCAAATAATTAGTGTTTGCCTGTTTTGACTGCTGCAGCTTCCAGTCCAAATGTGAATTGTGAGTTCAGCTGAAACACTATCATTAATCACAGGTGATTTGAAGGAAATCGCTAGGCAGGAAGCAGAACAACTTTTGCTACACGTTTTGTCCAAACGCAACCAACTGCAACAAATTATGTTGAGAAAATATCTTGTCAATGCTTCATATCAAAACAGACAGTAAATATGCCAGTGTTAGCCTAGCAGATTACCAAACTGCTTCACATGAAAATATCATCAACTGACCAAAATGTGAGTTTGTAGAAGATTCCAGCTTTATGTGTAAAATCAGATATTAAAAAAAATGTAGCGTATCCTTCTGACACCTGCTGTTGCTGTCAAGAAAACAACTGCAAACTCACAGAATGCTAATGACGACCAGGCGATCCTAATAAAATGTAGTCTAAAAGGTGGATAATAAAATTGTCTGGGTTAATTTTTTTTGACGACTTATTTAAAGAAAAATCACTCCGAATTTACATTTAAGATCTACATTTGACATGAAGAAGTTTTCTTTTAAGTAAAAAAGAGACACAAATTATTATTTTTCTGTTAATTTATTTTCTCCAAAACCTGAACTTTGGGTCGTTTTAGTCATTTATTATCCTGACAACATTAAATGTCCCAGTGACCATCACTGCATATCTGATTAAATCTCACAGTACCTAGAAACAATAGGCCTACAATATCAAAAGCCTTTCACGCTTTAAAAGAAATAATCACATGAGGTTATTACAGTTCAAGGGAAAAGTCTGTAGAGAATTATCCATCCTCCACCTTATGAGTCACTGCAGGGAATTTCCCACAGAATTAATCATAATTTCAGCATAAAATTTCCTGTGATTGACAGATTACTTACAAAACTGCCAGCAGAGCTTGTAAGTGTCAAGTCTAATGTGACTAAGTTTACCATTTTCCTTTTTAAAGCCTATATTCTTGACTGAATTTACGTCAGTGTCATGGGGACAACTGCAGCTCAGCAGATGGTACCACAGCTTTATTTATTGGAAACTCCGGCTCCAACCGCCCCAAATCCCTCATTTCTCTGTCTCATCTACTCAGCTGTCTTAACGCCTCCAAGCGTCCACCTACGTCATTCATAAACATACGGCCAGTGGCATGCTTGTCAGAGTTAATCTGTCACACACGCACCTATGGACTTGTTAAATCTGCAAATATGAACACAAGCAGGACAAAAGGGAAATCTAATTTTAAGTTCTGCGTGAAACAAAGCAAAAAAACTGGAGATTAAATTGTGAATCTTAAAAATTAGCTTCAAAAATGTCCTTAAATTGCTATGAAGGAGAGAGATCTTTAAGACCAAAACCGTTACACTGTTAAGAATTTTAATAGGTCACAAGCTATTATTGTCCTGTCTGAGGCAGCATGAACTGCTACTTGGTTAAACTTAACCAGAAACATTATGAATTTATCAGAAGTGTCTTCCACAAGCTTAACTCTGTTATGAATTGTTATGGATTCTTTACCTTCCACATTTGTATTGCTGTTTTCTGTGACCTGCTTGATCTCGTTGACCTCGTCAACCTCCTCCTGCTCTTCTTTCACCCAACTGCTGCCTTCACTTCTCTCCGGCCCCCGAGGGTCTCCCCTGCGAGTTCTCCAGGCTGCCCTGAGCTGCCGGATCAGAGCGGGAAGTTCCAGGGCCAGCGACAGGCCAGCGCAAGTAACAGGAGGAGTCCACACTCGTGAGCCAGGAGGCTCGTCGGGACAGACCCCGACACCGAGACCAGAGTCCTGCATCCTGAGATCTGCACCCCAGAGCCTCTCCAGTATTGGCATTGTAATACCACAAAGAAATTAATGGTGCAGAGACAAGAGGATGACGGTGACAAGTAGACATTGAAGAAGGAACAGCCCACCATCAGATTAGAATGACAGATAATACGGGAGGGCTAACTAAGACTGAAAAAACTCTGCAATCAGCGTCCGCTTGGAGAGATGGGATCAACAGCATAGAAACAGATTTAAAGGAAGTAAAGCAATCCAAAACCCTCAAACAGAAAAGAAGAAGAGGAAAGTCCAAAAAGCAAGAGAATAATCTGTCTGTGTCCTTCTCTCTCTCTCTCAGAATCCAGAACTGATATTCTGCTCCCTCCTTCTGACGCATACCTACTCATCTCCACAGTCCCACTCAGTCTGTGTTGTTGAGTCTAAAAGCCCCTCCTTTCTCAGCTCAGAGCTCACTTACATGCTCTCACTCAACCAATACGCTGCTACCCAAACATGCTGCCAGCCCGACTAGTACCATGCACACAAATTAAAGCTTTCCCCACACATTTGCCTTTCTAGCAATAATTTATATAACATCAATCAGACAATTAAAATTGAACAAGAGATTAAGTCCACCTTTTTACAAAAATATTTGACCTAAAATATAGAAATGTAAACACCAGGACGTGCATTAAAATGTAAATATCACCCCCTCCCCAAATCTGTTTTGATAAACTAAAATTGAAAAAAATAAATAAATATTCAGTTCATTGTTTAAAATAAAAGGACATCTTGTTACTTCAGATAGACTTAAATATATAATTGAATTTAAAGTTGCCATTTGATTTTACTAAAAATTGTGCACTGACAGCAAGAACACATTGGGCATTGAAGAGTGAATTTCAACTGCAGGGTTTCACTAAATATAAGGGAATTAAACTGCACAGAAGTACAAAGCTGATCCTGTTTCAAATGTTTTTGGGTTGATGACATCACAAAAGGCACGGGGGTTGAGGAGGATCAGCAGAAGTAAGCACACACTGTTGACTTCTGAAAGGTTATAGAAGAGATTCTGAAGCATTTGAGTTATAAGGGCTTAAACCCGACTGGTTAAGGCAGGCTTACTTCAAACATTTCTCTCCTTCTGTGTGTTTTATAGTTAGCCAAATTTTTCTGAAGTACAGATACGGCTTATACATGTTGCCTCAGAAAGAGAGATGTCTTCAAAGAAAGGAAAATGAGAATACAGATGAAAACTAACAACATATGAATCTGCTCAAAATAACTCTAATCAGTTGTTTTATGCTTTATGCGATGAGGGTATGCTTCATCTTAATTAAATTACAAATTACATCAAAATCAAAATAACTAGAAAAAACTAACAATTACATGATGTTCAACTGTAAACAATATTTAAAGTTAGTAAGCTAAACACTCAGTGGATGATTAAATGGAATAAATGGAGTGAAATTCATCAATGAAAAAAAATCCAACCATAATCTTCAGCAAGATTGTTAAAATTGCATGAAAATAGTTTTTTTTGTTGTTGTTGTTATTATTTAAATCAGCAGACCTGCTCCACAATATGGACCACAGTGCAAATGACAGTCAAGTGCAGACAAATCTACTGGCAAACTCACTGACGTACACACTCAGTCATCCACATGGCCTTGAACGTTACATATCAGATGCAAGAAGTTAGCAACAAGAAATTATTCTAGTAAAAGCTGTAAGACAAAGAAACAGCATGGGAAAAATGGAAAAGGGAGCAGGGATATTATATAAAACACAAAAGCACCATGGCAACATTTAGTTGTTTGTAATTGATTGCTCACAACTCTTAAGAGTAAAATATGGAATTTGTTGCTTTCTGTGCAGTTTATGGGAATAGTCAAACAGGTAATCAAGTAATCTAGTTAAACAAGATTCTCCATATCACACCTGTAACTTGATGTTTTTGTCCACGCACATATTTTAACTCAGTACTTAAATAATAATGTTCAAGATGATTAAAGACAGACACATAAAAATATACAATATATTTCACATCTATTTGGCAAAGTAAAGAACATATATTGTCCATTAAAAGCATAAATCCAATGTAGTTGAAAAATGCTAACTGCAAAGAAAGCAAGCGGATAACGAGGTTGGTGGAAGTCTTGTTTAATAAACTCAGGCGGGGAGAGGACTGCTGGCTCCAAAGCTATTTTTGCAAATCCTTCCTTCAAAGACTAAACATGGCGGTAATAGTTGCTAAAGACAGAGAAGCTTACACAAATGGGGCACTGTGTTGATTCATTTGTTTCTGGTCCACATTTAAACCTGAATTGGGGACACTTTTTGACAGGTCAGGGCAACAAATTCAGCCTTTAAAAACTATGTTAATGTGCTCTTTCAAGAATGTGCACATTTTAAAACTTAGGTCATATACAGGTTTCATCTTGCAGTATTTTTAGGGCTTTACATCAATAACATTATTAACCCACACTTTAGATATTGGTTAAAAACTTAAAAACTCATATCTGTTTATGCAGATTACATATTTAGGAATTTGCGGATTGAATTAAGCCTTCAGGAACCAAACTCAAAGTTTTCAAATGGAAAACTGTCCTCATCACTTTCTGTCCTCCAGAACGGTTCGGACAGTTCTGGGCCTCAAGGGGCCAGTGCACTGCATGTTTTAGATGTTGCTCAGCTAAACCCTCATAATTTAAATAAAGATGCTACAGCAGGCTCTTGCTGAACTTGGTGACATGCCAAAGAGACTGTCTGATTCTAGCGTGGCGGAGAAACACAAACTATAGCTGTGACATACTGAAAGAGCTTTTACTGGAGCTTTTTTGTCATGAGCTTCTACTGGATTCATTTGAGGTTTATTTTTCAACTCTACTCCTTTAAAATACTTTGTAAGCCACTAACACAGGAGATTTTCTGCCTCATAAATGTTCCCTTCTGTCAGTGTAACATCACAGGGAGATATAAATTGCTTAAGATCCTTAAGAAAAACCAAAATACCGTCATATGATGCTTACATGTTAAATTTCAAAGGATCTCTTTATTAGCAGAAACCAAGTTTTATTCATGATTTTATTCACACAGTTTTCTAGCACCATCTCATTCTGCAGTGGAAATCTGCATCCTGCTGTGAAGGTGAAGATTATGTACACTTGTTGGAGGTCATCTTTGAATTGTGCTTAAAAGCAACTTTTCCATTTAAACACATCATTTGAGGTAATACTGTTGTTGTTCTCGCTGTTTAGTTTGATGTGACTCTTCGTTGTTTATGTCACAGGAAACCATTTTTGGTGAACAAGTAGAGCTTTGCAGCCATAAGAAAAGCATGCTGACATCTTTCTTTTTTTCTTTTTGTTTTTAGATAACTCAGACATTCAGCAGAGGGTCTTTTGAAATACTCATATTTTTTTAACATTTCCACATTTTGACACATTACAACCACAAAATGAGCAAAGTAAATGCCCAAAGTGTGGTGGGCATTTTTATTCAGCCATCCAGAGTCAAACTATATTTTTCTGCAATTATGTGTCACTCAATAGGTTGTGGCAAGAGGCAAACAAGACTTCAAAGTCTGATCTCTCTCGGCCATTTATTTAAAGATCTATAAAAATTTTGCTCACTAATATCCAAGTCTGTGGTTTTGAGTTACAGCTACCGTATTAGTCTACTGACCTAAGTCCTGACACATTGCAAAATGTTCTCAAATACAAAGTACATGCAAAACAAGTACAATTAGGTCAATGCTCATATAATACTTAGGCATTATATGAGCATATACAGTGATTGAGAGTGTATGTTTCTATGTTTCACCTAGATATTATGCTGGGTGAAAGGTAAGTGAATCCACACCAAACTACAGTGTGTTGCACAGTGTGTCTCTCACTTTTGCACAGACCTGTTCCAGAGCATCAACAGTTCTTACCCAGCATGCGAACCTGTATGACATTCTGCTCCAACCATTTAAATGCGACACCTCCACACCTCTGTGGCAAAGAGAAAGATGGAAGAACAGAAAAAAAAGAGAGGACTATGTTAGTATTGCTTTTGCTAAATGCCTTCAGAGACCAACAGTGACCCTATGAACAAATAAACTGTGTGTTAAAAGTCATGAGAGAGCTTTCTTGCACTCATGTGATGCCTGGAAAGCAGGGACAACTTAACCCACAAGCTGTTATATTTATTCTTTAGAGTGCTATTAATTTAAACCAAATTATTAATGTGTAAAACATAAATAATTTTAGGTGTTTAACCAAATTTTACTTATGACCTTCAAAGTCAAAATCTAAATTTTTACTGCAGCATGATCCAATTCTGAGAGTACACAATCAAATGTAATGTTTTAAATTACTAATCTAATTAATTTAATTTAAAATATCCATATTATTCGTCATGACCACAGAGATTAATAAAAACTGAGTGAAGAGCTGCACTTAGTGACCCTGACATCTGCGGTTCCTGTATCAACACGCCTGTGTTTGGGACAAAGACACTGGAAAAAGTGGGTCAAGCGGCACAGTGCCACACACTGCCAATGATTTGCACATTAATCACATGCTTCCATATGACTCAGCCTCTTGAAAAGTGGGCTTTTTTAGTGATTCAAAGGTGTGTTTGTTATCAATTCAGGTCATAAGATAATTGTGGTTTTATACTTCCTGTAGCAAATTCTGATAACAGAATACAGAAAACAGGACACACATTACAACATCCTACTCAGTTCACTACATCCTACTCAGTTCACTCAGAAAGTCTAGTGACTTTCTGAAGTCACTAGACTTCAGAAAAAGACTGAAGTCTAGAAAAATCAGTCTTTTTCTAGACTGATTCACAGTCTAGAAAAAGACTGTGAATCAAAGTGACTTTTTTTCAAAATACGCTTTGAATTTAAGCTTTCGAAACATGCTTATGTTTGGCCAGTCTTATCCATCCATCCATCCATTTTCTGTGCACCCTTGTCCCTAACGGGGTCGGGAGTTGCTGGTGCCGATCTCCAGCTGCGTTCCGGGCGAGAGGCGGGGTACACCCTGGACAGGTCGCCAGTCTGTCGCAGGGCAACATAGAGACAAACAGGACAA
>CAEFZX010003835.1:0-66822 GCA_903066825.1 Alfaro cultratus | reverse complement strand
ATACAGAATTACATTTTAACAAGTGATGTCAAGAACAGAAGTTGTTATGCCTTTGAATTTAGTGCCATGATTGCCATTGTGTAAAAACAGTTTTTTAGGCGATTTGTCCTGGTTTTCATTGCTAAACACCAAACACCATCCAATCATTCAGATTGGATGGTGTTTATGGAAAAAGTTTTTCAAACTTGCCCCAGATTCTGAATTGGACTAAAGTCTCAACTGTAAGGGATCCATTCTGATACATGGTTGTATCTTTATAAAATGAATAGTACTTTTTGCTGCTGATAAAACTGAGCAGAAATCTTCCATGTTCACATCAATATATGTCAATTTACAGAGTTTGTACAGCAAACCATAATGATTGTAATTAGATGTTTGTAGCACAAGCTTTCAGAGTTGATGCTGAGCGGGGTGTGTCTGTGTCTCTTTTTAACTGCCCTGTCTTCAGATATGGCCATGAAAAACAAACAAAATGCAAAGAAAATGCAATCTCCTCTGATGGACTATAATACCGTCGCAACAACTTAATGAGGCAGCACCATTTTCAGCCTCTTTGCCACTTCCACACCGCCACATTCCTGGACACACACACACACACACACACATATATATGAAACACACACAATTCACCACCACTGTGTTTTCTCATCATTTGGAGCTGTGCCCTAAAATGCGGGCTAGAATGGACAGACTCGAGGCCTTTTATATCCCCCATTAGCTGTGCTGCACATATAAATTAGCAGAATCACGGCAACCATGGCAGCGTGCTGTCAAAAGCAGACGTATGCTTTGCAGTCCTCCATAAAGCTCACATTCCACCACGATAGACTGAAACACTGATGTCTCGCATAAAACAAGCTGCTTTGGACAGCCGCACAGTGATGGCTTGGCACTGGTATGATTCTGTTATGACTTTAGCTGTGCTATTAGTTGAGTTCTGGGTCTGACATGAAACACAGCTGTGCTGTTTTAGTCTGCAAGCTTTAATGGATATGTTCTGCCACATAAAATGAGCAATGGAAAACTTCTGCCACTGTTTGTTAACTTTTCAGCGTTGTCTTATTCAGTTTAACCAGGCAATTGTTGTTTAACTAGTTGGAACCCCAAAAGCTTCCGTTCTTTAAACTTACTGTTGTTGTATGTGCTGCTTCTAATGAATGTGGAAAGAAAGCTGAAGAAATATCCATCATGGTTTTTGATGAGGAATGATGAAATGCTAGATGTAAGATTACACCCAGTTACACAAGCTGGGGGTGCAGAACCCAGCTCAAGTTAACTCCAAAGATGGATGGATAAAACACAAGGTGTAAGCTGGGCTGCTGCAGAAGCTGGTAGGAGAAGTAATCCCCTGGTTACATGCCTATATTGCTAACAATCAGGTGACTGAATTACAAAGCACTCTTCATGTACCAGACAGTTCTGAAGAATATTACTGCAACCTGGCTCTAATGTGGGGGGCATTTATTCACTTCTGAGAAGTTACTCTCAATACTAGTTATTGTAAATCTACATTAAAAATCTAAATTGCGGTTCTAGCACACTTAAAAAAATTTTACTAGAGAACAGGAGATTTAGATTTTTACAGAAAAAATGAGGGATCTTTATCCGCAGAGTCTATATTGTATAAGACTGCAGATAAGGATCATTCTAAGCAATCTGGTTTGTTGGTGGTTCTCGCACTTTCTAAAACTAGAATGGGAGGCAAATCTTTTAAGTATCAGGCCCCTCTCCAGTGGAATCAGCTCCCAGTGTAATTTCTACATCTACTTTTTCCAGCTGCAACTTAAATAATATTTTTATGTATAATTTTGAATAATTTATGTATATTTTTGTGGTGTGTTACAAATATGTACATACCTTTGTCAATATTCTGCTAATGTCAAAAGAATATAATTTTGCAGTTGCAATGTTTCCATTAAATAATAAATTGAATTAAAATAATACGTGAATAAGCTAAATCAGATAAGTCATTAAACATTATGGAAGTGATTCTAGCAATATGGTGCCAGCCACTAATCAGCCATCAACGGAGATCTCGGCATCTTATTCAGGTATTGGAGCATCAAGCCCCTTATACTTGGGACTATGTATGCAGCATTTTGGGGAAATTGTAGTTGGAAATTATACAGATTCTGTGTCATTAGACTTATGCTGGTTCTGTCTCATTAGACTTTCTAATGACGGAGAACTTTCTGAACTGTGTGAGACAGTGAGAGCTCTGGTGGAGCCAGCTGCATTATCTAACAAAACACTCAAAACAAACCATCAGCCTTCTACAACTTTCTGTTGTCATCTTTGTTGTTTCTGCCACACAGCGTGTGAGTCATGTGAAAAAAGTGATTCCATTGCAGTTTTGCAAAATACATCCATTTCAATACAACTGACAAATCACTTCACAACACAATTTTTTTTAAAATTGAAAAACAGGATTTTTTTTTTTTAAATTAGCGTGATTCCTTTAAACAAATATGTTTTCATAATTTCAATTTGCACAATTCTTTCTGATGGATTTCTTAAGGATTTTTAATTGAGCCAAGAAGCTTGAAAAAAAGCCATTTTCTTTGACAGTTGAAATAACTTAATTGCATGAATAATGTGCTTAATATGCAGCAAGTGCTACAAACCATTAAAGGCTAGAAATATGAGTATTAAACAGAATGTCATAAAGTCAGATGCAGAAGGCCATTACTTATGCATCTGTCTAAAGCTATGCATCAATAGCTTTAGACATATATCATTGCAAAACATTTCAATTTATTAGAATATAATGAGAGAAGTTTTTCTTTTAGAGGGATGTTTATTATTTATCCCTTTTGTTAATGAGGATTGGGGAAATGTATTTGTAGATTTCTATGCTTTGTATTTATGTATTTATTTTGTAATTTAGCTATATTTTCATATAAATTTTGCATTAAAGACAGCCATTTTTTTTGTCCAATTTAGTTAGTTTGGCATGTATAAATATAAAGTCTTTCTGGTAAATTTGTGTTATGTTTAAAATAGATCAAATCCCCATGTTGGAGGATGCAGCTGGGTTTTTGAACCCAGCGTTCTGTCTTCTTTGAGCTGATAAGCCATGGCACCACTGCTGGGGACCTCTACAATGCAGACAAAAACACAGATGGTGTTCTAGGACTGAGAAATCAGCACGCCTCCTCTACTGGAAAGAGAAGCATCATGCAACTTACTTTTCAGCTTTTTGTTGATGTTCCAAACATCAAGATGTACAATTCTGTGAAACTGAAGGAGGGACAAGATCAGGATGTTTCCTGACAACATCTAAAAAACAAATTACTTATAATGATGATTATCATTACTATATTAGTAGTACCACCAATTTATGTCTTTATATTTAGACATTTTGTTTGGAATTTGAATTCTTGGCATGTACCAATCAGGTGTGGAATTAGGTAACGTGAAAAAACATGGGTTATCTCTTTACTATTGTCTGTGAAATATGTTAGACAGCAAGTAAAAATTGTGTTAGAAGCAATAAAAATTGGTCAAACAAAAGAATTTTTTTTTTTTTACACATTTGACAAGGGCCAAATTGTGATGACTAATCAACGGAGTCAGACATTTCCAAGCTGCAGCTTCTGTGGGCTGTTTCCTGTCTGCAGTGCTTAGTATCTATGAAAAGTGGTCCAAAGGAAGGTGTTGACTTGGCCTCTAAATCATCCAGATTTCAATCCAATGCAGCATCTGTTGGATGTGCTCTGCAAACAAATCCAATCCATGGAGGCCCCTCCTGGACTGAAGGGATCTGCCGCTTGGTACCTGGTACTACAGCTCACCTTCCCACTGGTAGAGTCCATGTCTCAGTGATTCAGGGCTGTTACACCAGCATAAGTTTGACCAACACACTATGATTCAGGTAGTTATATGTTATACCTGATTGGTGTATAATCTAAAATAGACCAGAATAAAAATAATTTGTCAAACCTCATGATTAAACTATTCATAGTTTTGCTCACATCAACACCACTGATGAGAGCTGTTTATAATTTTAGGATTCAGAAATAATGAGCGACATCATCATGTCCTTTTACAATCTGTTGTAATTCGTAAAACATGACATTCCAGTCTTTCCCTCTATGGTTGCATTTTTAATTTGAAGCAGAAAACGACCACAGAAAAATACTTAAATTCACAATTAATGAGCTCTCGGTGGTCTAAAAGAAAAAGAATATGCCTAATCGCAGGTGAATTAAATTAGAATTAGCCTTCTTTTGTTCTGTGTAGCAGTGGAGTAGACAAGGCATATAGAAATATATAAACTAGTATGTTTTTAGAGTCCATTTCTTCAGGACATTCTTCACAGATGAAGGGACTGCTCTGAAGATATAACTCATTTAATATGTACAAGTTATTGTTTCTGTCTGGATTTTACTGGTGCTGCTCTGCAGGAAACTATTTGTGTTCATGCAAAAATGAAGATATCAGAATAATCGACTCAGATGAATCTCATGAATGAAGAAAAAGGGTAAATAATGAATGGAGAATTTCAGATTACTTTAAAAGATAATGCAGGAGGATAAACCAATTTTGCTAAAATGCCATTTCCTTGTTTAAAATTTTTTATGAAAGGCTTGCCTGCACAAAGGCATGCCTGATGAAAATTGAGCAGAATTGCATAAAAAGGCAGTGGAAAGACTAATGGTACACTGTTCAAAATGTAAAAAATGTACCATAAAAGGAAATGGTCTAGACATTGTTTTGAGCTTCTTAAAATTCAAAAGAGAATTCTCTCAGAATAAAGTTAATATACATCAAGGTGTTTTTTCTCTCTAGCTGATGGTATCTTGGAGAGCAAACAGTTCACAGTGTGTATGGAGCCATATATGGGTTAGAATGCGGGCACACATGGTCAGCCAATTTACCAGACATCAAAGTCAGTATGCATCCCTTCTGTCAGCCTCCAAAGGGAATGTACCAGCAAGGTAAATGGGGATTTTGGTATACTGGATTCTGTAGTAGAGGGAGAGAAGAGGACAAAAAGGAAGAAAAAAATAAAACAAGTTGAGTTAAATCCACCTAATACAGCAAAGGAAGCATTAAAATAATAATTTGACTAAATATATGCATGAAAAGAAAAGTGGCTCTGACAGAAAAAGCTGAGAATAGGAAGAGTAGATCATCTTCACATATGGATTTGCATATGGAGCGGCTGCTCCCTTCACCAGTGATCCGGCTCTCACTGAACAGGTGTGAGGCAGGAGGCTTTGGGACGATCAGAAAGAGGCAGTGAGTTAGTCTGCATTGCCACCAATCATCTTAAGCTCCATGTTCAACAGCCCTAAAACCAGAGATAAACTATCAGATGTATGTTATTTCTCAAGGAGAACCATCTGCATACTTGTGTCTTTGCCCCATTCTAATGAAATTCTGCTTTTGGTCTCACAGAATTAAAAGGAAGTGAAGGAAAGATGCTGTAGTGGGTTTTCAGTCAACAACAATGACTTTAATTCTACAATAATTTAAAGTCCTCTGCAAAATATAGTATATTCATACTCATTGAAACTTTTTAAATATTGTTAATGTACAACCACAAACTTCAATGTATTTGATTAAAATTTTACATAAATTTTACAAAAGTGTCCTGTTATAGCTGTGAATAGCTGTGAAGTGTAAGATTATTCATGGTTTTGTAAAAAAAAAGTTGGGCTATGTCTCTAGCAGCTCTCCACACCTACAGACAAAAGACCTTTCCCATTCTTCTTCACAAAATAGTTCAAGCTCAGGCAGATTGGATAAAGAGCATATGTGAACATCAAAGTTCATGTTTTTGGGATGGGGATGTTGTGTTCATAGTGAAACAGAGTGGTAGTTTTTCAACACACATACTGTTTGGGATGTAGTTTAAATAGTTTAAGGTTTATCTCATATGACTAGAGCACCTTCTTCCGCATGCGGGTATTCTCTACATGGCTTGTAACATTTTCTAAGTGGTACTTCATGTATATTTTTTGTTTTAACAGTGTCTTTACTCATGTTTCTCATAATATAGGTCATATTCATGGGCTGCATGACTTACAGTTTTTATATCCCTTTTCTCCCTCCAGAGCTGTGGATCTCTGCTGCTCCTCCAGATTGATTCTGGGTCTCTTGGTTGCGCCTCTGATTAATGTTCTCTTTGCACTCTGAGATTCTGGTTTATAACCTAACCTTGCTGTCACATTTCATTTAGGGATGCAACAGTAAAGGAAGTTGAATAAAAAAGCACAATGAATTTATTTCTCCTCCTTATTATGAAACAAATGTCAGTCATTAATTTTGGTTCCAAGTTCTATGTCATGTCTCCTGTCTTGAACATTTTTAGCTTGTCGGCTGCAGTCTTTTGTTGACTGTGGTAAATAGTTGCAACAATCAGTGTTTTTTTTTCTGGCCGGATTTATTCCCTTGTCACTAATGTGGCCACAACAAAACAGTAATTATAAAACTGGTTGTTTAAAACTGTGTATGCTGAGAGCGTTTAAAAGGTGATTGCACAGTCAACTTTTAACATGTTGTCATTTTTAACAATATTTAACCTAGAGAAAGTTATTATTCACATTTAAATGAATCACAATTTCTCTTCTGAACTTTCAGAAAGACCTCTTCATTTGTTTTTGTACATTTATTAATAGAATATGATCTAAAATTTAAATAAAAAGTTCACCATCTAACAATAACTTTGAACTAAAATGTTTGTTTAGAGCTACTACTTCTTGAAATTTAGTTGCCATGAGACTTAATTTCGACACTTTCTTAACCATATTTAATCAGAAACACAATTGTTACAGAATTTAATGTAATGATTTATTGAATTATTTTGGCTGGTGTTTACTGATAAAAGTCATTTGCGAGATTGATTTAGCTTAGTTATTGCTCGAACTATCTAAGAATCGGTTCATACCATGAAATCTTCAGTCTATTAAGACAAGTTTTCCTCAGGAAAAATTTGTTCAGGCAGGTTATGTAGCCAGCAGTTGCTTAAATGGGTGGGTTAAAATCATTTATGCAAACTAGCTTTTCCATGAAAACCATTTCTTTTTCTGCAGTCTTTCTTGAGCCGCCTGTGCCAGTTCAAGAAACCAGCTCAATTGATTGAGAGGTAATTGAGTTTTTCACTGACCCCCTCCCTTTCCATCAGTGGAGGAATCATACTTCAGTTGCAAAACTGCAACCCTCTCCAGGCTACATTTATTCCTGACAGATGGGCTGATTGCAGCTGCTTTCTTCAATCTAACATGACATCTTATTGCTATTACCTAATTCTCCCCCTCAGTCATCATCCTTTGACTTCCTGAAAATGCCGGATGGCTCTTCCTTCTGTCTTTCAAGCTTGAGTGCATCATCACTTTCTCTCCATCTTCATATGCTTATACCTATTTTTATGTGCTTCATCCTTCCCAAAATGTATGCACATTCTTCACTCTCTTCATGCACGTGAGTGTGAGGATGCAAAGGGTGTGTCCTCAAATCAACAAAGTGAATCTGATCAAGAGTAATGGATTTAAAGTGTTTACTTCATTGCAACATATTAATCTGGTATTAAACATTTTCTAAAATCTAACTCTAAAGGAATGGTGCCAAAATGCAAGTTTAATTTTCTCTATTATATCAAGCATTGAATAGAAATGCTCTTCTGATTTAAAGAATCTGTGAATTTGTTCTTTCTTTCAATTGGACTATGAAAATCAATTAAACTCAATTAAACTTCAGTGATAGTCTAATTTATTGATAGACATCTATAAATGGTTCTCACACTTTCACACCTAAGGACAATTTAGAGGGAGCAATTAACCTGACAGTCATGTTTTTTGCAGTTTGGGAGGAAGTCGGAGAGAACATGAAATGGGAGAACATACAGAGAAACCCTGGGGGATTCAAACCCGGGACCTTCTTGCTGCAAGGCAACAGTGCTACCTAATTTTATACAGTTTGGTTTGTATGTAATTGTAAGTGAAAACAACTGTATGCTTATTTTCACTGTTTATCTAACAGAGCCCATAATGAATGTTTTCAGCCTCGCTGACTTTCGTTCTTTTCCTGTACACGTTTAATTTCCTGAGACCGTTTAAGTACCTTTATATTCTGCTTGTTTCAGGTAAAGCTGTTTTCACAGGAGTATTATTGTGTAGACAGTCAACAAATATTGCAAGACACTCCCAAGTCGTCTAAAGACTGCACATGGTAAACTGAACGCCAACACATCTGGGCCACAGAGCCCAGACATGCAGTTGAAACACAACATGAATTATTCCTCTGAATAAAAATATGAGCATGTGCATGTGTTGGTGTTCTTGCTGGGGATAGTGTGTGTGTCTCTCTGTGTGTGCACGCACGCAGGACTCCTCATGAGGACAATTTGAATGTTTCCAAAATATAAATAGCTGCAGTGCATCATCAGAGCTTCTTTGCCTTATCAATAAAACCTACAAGAACTTTAATTGGTAAATTGTGACTTTAACAAAAGTTATCAAAAAGACTAATGAAAATGTTTTCAATGACAGCAAGGTGACAGAATTACTGAAGAATCACTGAATAATTTTATTAACATCGTGGTAATCTTAAACAAATACATGGTGTCAGCATACAGGGACGGGTAGAGTGATAAGTGCTCACATGTCCCCTTTTTAAAACAGGAAACCACCAAAAAAAGAAGAAAAAAAGAAAAGAAATCCTAAATGAAATATATTCCTGAGATGCAAAATAAACAAAACTGATACAAATAATAACAGCACATCACTACATGCGATTGTGTCACACGTGATCAATGCGGTAATATAGAAAGATGATTGATGTCTGCATTGATATTTCAGGAGGAACAGAGCTGGATTGAAGGTAAACTGTACAGCAAAGGCATGTGGATAGCCAGACATTTCATGGAAACTGTGTCAAAACAAAATCGTGAATTATTTAAAACCAGAGTCCAAAAGGCAGATTCTAAGCCAGAACAGATATCATTTTCACATCAACCTTTAGTGACTTGATAACATTTTTCATTAATATGAACATTCAATATGCTGCTTACGAGTCAAATCTAAATAATGGTGGGGACTTTAAGAAAGAGTCCCTTTCTATATTGCGCCATTGTTACTGGAGCAATATTGCATTGCTCCAGTAACAATGCAATATTTTTAAAGGGATAGTTCAGATTTTCTTATGTGTCGTTCTGTGAAATTATTATTAGTGCTAGTTCCCCTACCTGCAGCAGACAGACGTCTGTCTTGTGGTGTTCTGCTAAAAGTTAAGTTAAAATTAAAACTTAAAATTTTAGCCGATTAGACCAATTTATAAGACCTCACACTGAACATGCTCTTGTCTGTCGGACACACCATTATTTTAGCAATTCGTAATGATTACACCAATATGAGTCAGTGTCTCAACAGGAAAGCTGTATGGCTGAAAAAATAGAGAGAATACTGTGTAATTGGATCTAATTAGTATGCACTAATAAAGGACTGTATCTTACTAAAATGAAAAAATATATATTTTGGGTGATCTTAAATAGCTAAAACATACTGTATGACTAAATGTCCTTCCATTGCTCTGAAAACTTGTTTGCTTCCATTAAAACTGCCAACGTCATCTATCTGGTACAGGTATGGAGGCTATTACTAATAGTAACATTCACAAACATCTCTTCAAAAAAGCCAAATTACCCTTTAAAAACACATTAGCTTTCATCCAACGTATAAAAGAAGCGGGTAGGCAGGAAGCGGATACAGATAAATAATAAAGAGCTAGCTCATTTATCATAATGTCCAGTTTTTCAGGTTGAGTTTTCTTTACAAAACACAATTCTGCATCTGCTCTTTAATAGAGAGTAACTTGTTCTTTTCTGGTGTGTTTTACAAACCCACACAGAAACAGACAAACATTATTCTGCTCCAGGTTTGATTATTTGACTGACAATTCTCAACTGGTAGATAAAATAATGCTGGGATAACTCATCTAATTCTTTAACTTCAGGTAAACAGCTTTTTGTACCTGACTATAAATCTGTGCAGGCTATAGACAACATGACCTGTAGCAAAAGAGGAAAAACGGGTGTTTTTTGCAAATTTGCACTGGTGTGTAGATGTCCCAGCCAACGTGAAAATTGGTCATAAAATTGAGAGCAATTTCCTGCCAAAATTGCAGCCAGGATTGTGCTGCTTAATCTGCATAAATGCACAACCTCACCCGCACCAAGCACACCTTCAGCAGAAGAAAACGGGGTTGCTATAAACAAGGAAATTAGAGAACCAAAAATGAAAAAAAAAAATAGCCTGCCGCCTAAAGAACATGGCATTGCAATTGTACAAGTTTGTGATTTTAATAATGGAGATTTAAGCCCATAATCTTGCTTACAAACCAACATAAAATGAGTAATTAGTTTTTTTTAAAGCTTAGTTGAAGAATCAACTAACATCAAACATGAAAAATAAGAAGAAGAAATTAAAAAAGGAACAGCTACAATTGGATCTGTATAATAAAGGAGTGAATGGTGGCATGAGCTAAGCTGTTAGAAAAAACCCCCAAAAACAACAAAACAAAATTTAACAAGATTTAAGTTTGGTCTATTGATTATAAAAAGCCATTGCAATAAATCAACTCAATACTTTCATTTCAAACCAAATATTTACAGTTGGTTTCTAAAGAAAAAAAACACACACACACATTTTAACATTTACTAAGAAATATCCATCAAATTGTAACGGCCAGAGTGCATAATTCGGTAAATGGCACCTTTTCTTTTCCAATGCTAATACCAACTCATCACTGCAGACCTTTTGTTAAGTATCATGTCCTAACTTTTCTCATTTCTAAGATGGGTACACAGATGAAATGCAACAGAAAATGTGAGTATTATATCTAGATGATTTCTTCACCGGTTATCTGCAAAAAAAGTGGCAGATAACCGCAAGAGTTTTAGAAAACAAAGTAAAATCTGTTAACAGAATGGTGAAAGTTGAAGTGCACAAATGTGTAAAACAACTAAATTGTGATAATTAACAATACCTAAAAAAATATTTATCCCTACATACATTGTGACAAGAGAATATTATGCTGATATTGATCCAAGGATTTCTAACATGTGATTCTCTCCAGTTATGAAGTCCAACATTGCCGTACAGAGTAAGACAGTTTGCCATTCAACCATGTTTGCATAAAGTTGTTAACTGGCCATGAAACTGGAGACAGCAGGGCCTACTTTTTTATTGCCCTTGTTAATAATTTGTTTCATCCAAGTAGATTACTGCTGTTGGTTTTTATCACACTTTTACAGGAGACTAAGTCAGCCAAATTCCTTTAAAAAAATACAAAAACAGAATTGATGGATGAAAAGAAAAAGTATCCTCATGACATTAGACCAGCAGCAGTTGGAACTGTTGACCAAAGGCAGAATAGGTATATGGTTTTCATGTTGTTTTATGCAATTCTGATCCTACCATCTCAATATTGCAATTGAAATTGAGATTCACTGGACCAGGCAATCCAATCTCCCATTGTCCAATTTTGGTGAAGTTGTGATTTCTAGCCTCAGTTTGGAGCTCTTTGCTGACAGGAGTGACACCCAGTGTGGGATTCTTCTGCTGTAGCTCATCTGTTCAAAGTTTGAAGCTCAACATGTTGAGTGTTCAGAGATATTATTCTGCATTCCTTTATTGCAATGGGTGGTTATTTGGGCACCTTTTGCCTTTCTACTACATCAAATTAGTCTGTCCATTTATTTCCAAGCACTGATATCAACGAGATCTTTTTTCACACAAGTGATACTATTTGCAAAACATTTTCAAAATATTCAGCAAGTTGAGTATGACAATCTCTGTAGATCAACAATTTCTAAAATACTTAGACCAGCCTATCTGACACCAGCAACCATCCCACATTCAAACTAATGAAAAATTTTCTTGCTCATTCTGATGCTAGGTTTGAACTTCAAAAAGACGTCTTTACAACGTAAAGACATCTAAGTGTTTAGAAGTTTTGCCATGTGATATATGTGAATATGCGGTATTTGTGTTAACTAAATAAACAAGTTTACCTAATAAAGTGGTCAATGAGTATCAAATGAGTATCATTACTTTTTGCCACCAACATAAAGGTAACATTTTAGCTGATTCCTTTTGAAATATGTTGTAGTTTTCATTTTGGGCAATGGGTATATAAGCAATTATATATTTTCTTTTGTTATTACGTATCAATAGCCTTTTTGACACCAATTTGTGCCAATATTTATATGACTTATCATTAAACTTGATTGCTATTGTAATATTTTATTCTTCAGACCTGCAGTACCAAAACAGTTAAGTTTAATGTACTTCTGTTGTGATTCTCTGGTCAATAACTTTAGTTTAAATAAATTAAAAGTTTAAAAAAAGAACAAAAATCATGCTAATGTGTAGTACCAAAGTGTTGTTCTTACACATTATGTACATGCTTTGCACAAAAACAAAACAGAATTTTTTAAAAGTCTTCTTATAAATGAAAGTAATAGTGGCAAATATACATTTGAAGGAATACAGGAGTCCAGAATTTAACAGCAATTTTTTTTACAGTCAACCACATTTTAGCAGACACAATATATAACAGGGAGTGGGATACAGTTTAAACCAACAATATTAGATTTTTTTTAATATAAAAAAATTACTTAGCTTACATTTTCAAAAAGATGCATTTTCATCTTTCCATTACCTTTTAGATTAAAAGAACCGTTCTCAAGGCAATTTAGTTGTTGGCAAAGGAACACGGTAACTCATTCTGTCAAATTTTGTGCTTTTCTGTTTGCCTCCAGTTTTTACATTTTGGAAATGGGACCCAAGCAGATCATTTAGCCAGCACTCTCAACATTTCTCTCCAATTTCATTTTTTTACTTTAAGACCTCATGAAATGGAACTGTGACTGACTAAATGGGAAATAAAAAGACTGACTAATGCAGTTTAAGTTTGCTCTTCAAAAACTAGTGAAACATAACTTGTACGATGCCCAAACTTCATAATCAATTACCTACTAAGAACTGATAATGTTCTTCAGTTTTCCACAAGGATAAATTTCAAGAACATGAGCAAGGTAAAAGAACGCTTGTTTTAGAGGATAAGCTACAAGGCCAGCTGACCTCACTGACGGAGTGAGGAAGCAAGTAATGGGCGTGCATGAAGATGGAGGCATTGCTGGTTTTTCCTGCAACTCATTGTCTCCTATATTACAGGATTTATTATTTACAAGTGAAAGGCTGCTGTCTTTTTGTTTTTAATCAACTTTATAGTACAATCTTTGAATCCAATGGGACGAACTAGCAAACTAATAGTCATCTTTTAACCAAAAGACAAAGTGTTGGATCACCAAAACCTCTACCCTGATGATGTGAATATTTGAATTGAAACCTAAAGATTAAAGGTGGACACTACAACTAATTTACAGACAGTGCTACAGCTGTTTACGATGAAAACCAATGGACAGACGTCCATTAGCGTATCCCACATAGTCATAATATGTTATTATCCTTTCTGACTGTACCTCAAACTATTGGGGCATCAATAGTTTGAGGTATTGATGCCCCAATACCTCAAACTATAGATTATATACTATAGAACACTGCTATGGTTTTATTTTGCTAGCTATTACAGAAACCTTAAATTGTTCAGTGTATATTTCATGAGGCCTTTAAGCTGCAAAATGACTTTATTATGATATGGACAGAAAGTAAATTATTAAAATGTGAAAAGTTAAAAGAATTTCAATAAAATTTTTACAGATTTTGAGACATGGAGGTTTCTTTCTGTACATCTGAACCATTAATGTAAAACACAAACTACTGTAAGCTGTCCAGATAGGGTTTAAAATGTTTCACTAAACTGCTGTCTGAATGGTGCAGGGATGTACAGAGTAAAGTACACTGGGACAGCAGATTTAGCAAATAGCTTCATCTACTCTTTCAAATATTTTTGGTGAGTCTTTGCTCTAAACAACACTGCACTAACCTTTATTACTCCTACCCTAATAGTGAAAATCATGTTATACACTTATCTGACGGACCTTGCTACAGTGTTACACAAAACCTTCGTCTTATCTTACAAGGGTCCACTGCTTAATTACAAGTTTATTCAAAGGGGATGGGGAGGTCGGGCGCAATGGTTCATCTAAAAGTACCATATTCAGTGTGATAGACACGTATAAGGCGCAAACAGCACAGATCATTCAAATAAAAAAAGGACGCAATGTATAATTAAAAGCTGTGAACTAAGCAATGAAATGAGCTACCTATAGCATTTACATTGCTACTGACAGGCGACACATGAAGGCATTGAAAGAAGTTCGATGGCGTCTGTATTTTTAGGCACCGTGTTAACGTGAGATATGTGAGGGGGGCATGAGATACAACGGGTGGCAGCGTGTCTGCTTGGTGGGAAACAGGAAAAAGGGTGAACAAGTGGTCATGTAAGAAGCAGCCATGGCAGAGATATAGATTTCCAGGAGTTCGTGTCACTAGACGAGCAAAAACGTGAGAATAAGTAGAGCTTCAGGAGCAGCATCAAACTGCCTGTGGAAGATAAAAAAAAAATCTCCCAAAAAGGAAAAAAAAAAAAAACCAGTAAAAATGTAATATGGGAAAATGCTGAACCAGAGGACATAATAATAATAAAAAGCTTGGGGAACATCTCTGCCTGCGGGCTGTGTTGACTCAAAGGGGGCAGTGGCCACAGGTGAAGACGAAAGTGGGAGACACAGAGAGAGAGAGAGAAAGAGAGAGAGAGACTATAAGAAATAGTGGGACTGAAAGAAAAGTAGAGAGCAGCACAGCTCCCTATGCAGTCTAAATGAAGTATTCCTTCTTTTCTTCTGCGTGTGCGTGGTTGCCTTCAGCGTTGATGATGGCTGTGTCGGCATCGGGCGCGTCATCCGCTCCTTTGGCTTCGTTCGTCAAGTATGTTCCTGCAGTAGACGGGGGAAAAAAAACAAACCCATCTCAAGGAAAACAAATACTGAGCAGCCCTGCATGGCGTTGGCTGCCTGGGGCAGACAGCACATCTGAAGACAACATCAGTGATTCTACATTATTCATAGACAGAGTGATGAGAAGCTGGGATAGTGTGGTAAATGTGAGTAAAGCCCTCTGCAGACACAACCCAAAAGCATCAACAAACTCGCAGGCCATTTTCAGACTGACAAGACTTAAAATACAGCAATGCTGTGCTCAGGGCCAAATGTTTTAGCATTGCTGCTGAATTCTGACCATCACCTTTAAATTTTAGATAAGTACTCTCCCTGTGATTTCTTTTAACCGAGTTTGTGAATGTGCTCCAAATGAAATTCCTATTAGAGGACATTGCAAAAATATGTAATTATTTGCATTTGTTGCAATAAAAAATTGGCTTAGTTGAAAAAAATAGTCTATGCTACTCTTTAAATTATTACAATAAAACTAAATAATGCAAAATAAAAGTATCATAATTGATTTATTTGTTATGCATTATTATGTTTAATTGTTGGCTCAATTTTGGTTGAATATAATTTGGGATTAATTAATACTAATTAGTAATAACATGTAGACCATCTACATGTTATTACTCATTTTTAAGCTTATTGTTATTCATTGACACACACAAAAAAGACATATGTTGACTTACAGTGCCTAGTAAATGTACTAATGTTCACTATTTACCAATTTGGTAATCTGTGAAGAATGTTGGTTGTTCTGGAATACATTTATCTGGATCAGTGGTGGCAACTGTAGTAGTGTGATGGCCAAATCCATGGCTACACTCCTATGTCGGTAACTCTTTTTATGCACAATTTATTTTTTCATACAAACACAACACTTTAATTTCAATAAAACATTTATTAGTTTATTTGGATATATTTGTTCTATTTGTTAGGGCGCACATTTAGTTAACATATGTATTTATATCAACTTAAAGTTAATTTTGTTTGCGTAAGATTAATTGTTTGTTTTTCCTGCTGGTACTTGATGGGGGCCAGGGCTCAGAAGGCTTAAATGCTGATTAGACTGCATGACTAGTTCCTGCTAGCAGGGGGAATTTGTAGTTTCTTTGTTTAGATAAGTTTTGTATTTAAGTAAATATTAGTATTTAAAGTTTAATATTTTTGATTTTCATTTTTGGGTCTTTAGTTTAGCCAAACTTAGCTGTACTGTCATTTGTTTTTGTTATTTGTAACTGTATTCTGTTTAGTTACCCATATTGAGTCTTAATTGGTCTGATCAGCCAGTATATAAACCCCTGTGTGTCATTTCTTTGGTAGGTCAGTTATGTTTGTGCAGCCAGTTTGTTTACATCTTTTGCCTGAGTTCAGTTTTGTTTCTTTGACCTCTATTATGAGCTCAGTTTATCTTTTGTCATTTATAATCTTTGGGTTAAAATAAAAACAAAACAAAACTATTTTTCTAATATATCCTATGATTCCTCCTGTTTTAACTCGGTCCATCACAAGTAGTAATCTGTCTTATAACTGGAAGGTTTCCAGTTCAACCCCCCACTTTGTCTGTTTCAGTCATTGTGTCCGTTGACAAGACACTTCGACCACCTTACTTGCTGCTGGTGGTCAGAGGGCCTGGTGGCAGCCTCGCCTCAGACCAGGGCAGCTGTGGCTACAGGGTAGTAGCTTGCCACCATGTGTGTGTGATAACTCATTGTAGTCTAAAGTGTTTTGACTAATCATTTAGGAGTTTCTGATAGGACCGGCTACATAAAAATCCAAGTCACACTTTTAAGATTTAAAATTTTTAAAAAGGTTTGAAAAACCATATATCATTTTACGTCCATTTCAGTATTTTATCTTTTACATAAAATCACAATTAAATAAAAAACTTTGGACATTCAATTACAAGGCGACTAAATGTAGAAACATTCAGCTCAAATCAAAGTCATTTACATAACATTTCCCAAGTGTGCAAAACGCAATCTATCCTAATCCAGTGGTAACTTTGAAAAGAAAGAAGAGCTGCAGTCTAATATTTGACATGTAGAGCATGCTCCACTGATTCAGTGGGCCTTGAGGTCTGGCCCATTGTGGTTTTACCTTTATGCCTGGCCAGGTATCTTCCCAGAACAATGATTAAACACAAGGTGACAAAGACCACTACAGCCACCACTCCTCCAATCAAGGCATGGTCAGTGCCATGCTGCCCCAGCGCATTGGGATCTGAGGAGACAGGGGAGAAAGAGACAAAGAGAGACAATCAAAGTGTTGGTTAGTGAGGTGAAGGAGTGCTCACAGGAGAACAACAAAAGACAGACAGCACAAACCAGAGAGCAAAGAGAAGAAAGAAGATTATTTCCAGTTGGTTCCTGCTTTAACGGTTGTTCTTAGCTGCTGTCATTCCTTCCCTCTTACACTTCATGTATTCAGAGCAGAGAGCCTGTGAAAACTCTCTGAGAATATTAAAATGGAGAAGACGAGAGATGGACATCACACTGACACAAGAAGAATAGACTGTGGTGACAGTCATCTGGCAAAATGAATAAAAAAAGAGAATGTATAAGGGACTTGGTTTAAAGATATAAATTATTTAGCACCTCCCCTACTGAGTTGCAGGGGTACTCAGCATGCAAATCAGGGCAACAGCAGAGAAAAAAAAAAGTTATACAGTAAATAAATCATTACACAAAAAAGTAGGGAAGATCAATCTTTTCTTCTGTTCATGGAGAGAGGGAATTAATGTTAGGGAAAAGAATTAGATGTCAGAGAGTTGCTACAGGTCCCCAGCTGCTGGAAAGCAGCAGAATGATAGAAAAAAACTAAAGTTATAAAATAAAGAATAATCTTCCTGCTATGCCCAGTGCAAAAACCCATAAATGGTTTTTTTTTTCTGTTTCTTAATAAGAGGTTACTCACATTATCATGTCTGGCTGCTTTCACACAAAATCTAATTCCGTTAGAAGCCTGGATCTGGAAGAGCACCCACTGTTGATGTGGAGAAGCAGAAGACACAACTCGGAGCTTTCAGCCTCTAAACTCAGGATTTTGTTTTTCAGTCATGATCCAAACCTAACGACCATAGATGAATTTATAAATGTTGACATTCTGCTAAATTGAAAGTTTTCCTTTCAGCTTATCTCAGCTCTTTCTTCACCATGACAGACTGGAGCAGTCTTTGGATTACTACAGAAGAAGTCCCAACTTGTCTATACATCTCCCGAGACATCCTAAAATCACCCAGAAACAAGACAGCAAAATACTTGTACTGTCCCATGATCCTGAAGGAGCACTTGAGTACTTAAGTATCAATACCGGATTTAGAGGAGCAGTCTCTCATCACTGGCAATGTTGTACTTACAAAAAAGTGAGAACTGTAGGTACACAGACATGACTGGAACGGTCAGGACAAAAACCACACTGCTCCTCCTGAATGTGAAATTTGACAGTCTGCTGGGGATACGGTCTAACATCCAAGAGCATGTTTTTCCAGGAAGGAAAACTGATCCACTGAGGGATGAGACACACTCTTCTGTCACATTTCTAAAAAAAAATATTTTGTTTTTTTAAGGTATGAAATTTGACACTAACAGCTTTAGAGAAAGATCTCTTCTTTCTAAATGTTTTGGGGGAAAAAATGTGACAGGGACAGCTGTTCTGCGGTGAGACTGTATTATTTGTTTTGATCCATAACACCTAAAAGATTACAGTGACATTCACTAACCTATTCTTTGTAGGAGTAATGGCATCCTTTAAATACCCCCAAGATTTTGCATGTGTTCCTGAAAGTACATGATACTTTATGGCAGCTAAAACGGGTCATTCCCTGACCAGAAAATAGCAGATACAGAGAGAGGACTTATCCATACAGCACACGTCGTATGTTGACTATTTCTCTTCAGTATTCCACTTTTCATTCTGTCTGCCCATGAGGCCAAATTGAACAGCTGGCTTGCTCTCGCTTCATAAGTCTCCACGGTCTGAGTGACCAGGCCGTCACACTTCGCCGCCTCCGAGTGGACAAACACAAAGTCATACAGACCGACACACACGCTCATAGACACGGACGTGAGCAGCATAGCTTCACTGTGCTGCGGTTCTTCTTGGTTGGTGGAGCAGCGAGTAGAGGAATTTTCCCCTGGCAAGACCCAGCAGGACGAGGACAGAGGCGTTTAGTTACACACACGGTTTTGTCTTTTATTCTCTTTCTGTCAGGCTTCTCCCTGTATATGTGTGTATTTTTAACCATTAAACACACACTCCCTTTACTGCTGATCCTCTGGCTGACTGTTAGATCCCCAGATATTATTTTAGAAGTGAAAGGCTTTTGTTTTTTACATTAGATTGCCTGATCATTGTAGGTAATGCAATTGATGCTTTGATTATTTTCAAAAATATTGAAATATTACACTTGATTTTTATTGTTGTAAATGTGGTTTATTCCACATATTTTCTTATCTGCATACAAATCAGTGATTGTGCATTGAAGCTCTGCCAAATGAATCACATTCATAAATTTCTTGGAGATTTCTTGAAGAGTTCTTCACAAATGTGAATAAGTTATGTAAAAACTTCAGCAGCTCCGCAGGAGGTCGCTCTGTCTGATAAATCGCTTTAAGGGATAGCAATGGAATAAGTTTCAACTTTAGCAGAAGTCAAGAAACTTGGGGGGAAAAAAAGATGATGAAATATGGGAAACAACTGAACAGCTTTCTCCTTTGGAGGCCCAGTCTCAATCAGAATGTGACCTACTAATGTATTGTCAGATTCACTTCACATAAAATTGTGAGTTTTTTCAATACCTCTCGAAAAACTCCACATCATCTTGAAATTATTGAACTGCACAATGAAGCACTCTCACCACTGCATTGCTCTACTTAAGACACTATTGAATTTTATTTTTTACAAGTTAAAGATTTAAAATTGTAAAATGGTGATTTTTAAAACCACTTGATCAGTAGTATATTGATGGTTAGAGTTAGGATTAAACCACATTTTCCTTACTTCTGTTTTTATTTCCAATATTAAAATGACCCCACCACCTCAACTTTGCCGCAATGATACATGTTCTTCCAACTTGCCAAATGCAGAATTGGCAAGCAGGATTTACTGCAAGTCCCCTTAAAATGACCTTTGTGGTTGCACTGAGATTCTGATGGTAACTGTGATATGGAATAAACTGCAGTTGAAATATTTGACCTACCAACACTAAACAAACAGGGAGAGAGAGTGAATACTGATTCATTACTTAAAACCAAGTCAAGAAATGCAAATATTTTGTGGGAATCTAAATCAGTGCTTTGGATATCACTTCTTTTCAGATATACTTCAACAAATCTTTTAAAAAAAGGTTGTGTTAATAAAAAAGTTAGAATTTGCAAGGACTCAAGTGTTGACAGATGAATATTAATAAGACTGACTATATTTATTTTTTATTGTTATGTTTTTAACTTCCTTGCTTTATGTACAATTTAGCATATGCTGTCAATATTATGTTTTATTATTTTACATTAATGTTGGGGTTGGGGGTTTGCTTCCAGCCCAGGTAATTTCTGGTAAGCTTTATAGCACTGAACTGCATATATACATCATGATAGAACATTAGCATCTGGGTATAATTTATAACTTTAACAGAATCCACTGCTCCAGCAAGCAATTGTTTCTCAATAACCACGGGTCCACATCCTCTGAACGAAGCAAAACATAGAACAAGGAGCTGGTTTTTTCCAGACTAATGTTATGACTGGTTTGAATTTGGGGAAACACACAAAAATGCTGCTGAATAAGAACTGGCTCTGGAACTGTGTCTTTATTCAGTTTGGAAACCAAAACTGATGGACAAGGGGATAAAACATTCTTTATATGAGCCAAGAAGGAAGAGGATAGAAGGGATCTTGCATACACAGTTATACATTTTGCAGGCCCACAAAGACATTATTATTTAATAAGGCCATATACATCCTTCTCTGTATGATTTAATATGAGAGTGTGGCAGAGCAAACTCCTCTTTTAATATTTATAGAACCCTCCTTGTCGCATAGCAGTGTGAGTCTGGATTGTTTAATAAATTAAAAGGGTTAAAGTTTTCTATAAACCACTGCTGGGGCAAACGGGCCCAAAGGTGTTCCTATTAAATCATCACAATAATTCTTCACATTCTCAGAAGAAAATGCTAAACTGCTTTAGTGTGTGTAAGAAAAGTGATGGCTTGAACTTGAATGAGATTAATAATTAATATCATTTGTTCATTTTAAAGTAATAAAAAATTTATCTAGCCACCAGGTAGTCAGTCATTTCTTTTATTTTTTTTATTTATTGTTGATTAAAACATTAATCACAAAACACATAGGACTTTCTCAATGGGGGAACCCTGTCTGAGGGGGCTCATGTATTTTCTGTGCAGTGTGTGACTGTTCAAACCTCAAGGTAGAACATTTTTTACATTTTCAAAAATTAACATTTTTTTCTTCAAATTATTAAGACCATTTTAGCATTGGTTACAATAAACCATTTTTATTAATAATGAGTATTTATATCAGATTATAGTTCAAACTGTAGAAAGTTACAGCTTTAGTAAAGAAAAATACATTGAAATTAAAAGTACAGTAGATGCCCAATTTCCTACAGTGGGTCTCAAAGCCATGTTCATCAAAGCTCTCGTCAATGTATTTTGGTGCTGTGCCATTCAATGATTTATAAACTGACAGAAGTATTTTAAAGTCTATTTTCTGAGCTACAGGGAGCCAGTGGAAGGACTTTAAAGCTGGGGTGATGTGCTCTGTCTCCCAGGTTTTAGTGTAGCAGTAGTCTGGATCAGCTGCAGCTGTGTGATTGCTTTATTAGGCAGTCCTGTGAACAGACTATCACAGTAATCAATGTGACTAAAGACAAATGCATGGATTTCTCTCGATCTTGCTAGGGCGTTAGTCCTTTAATCCTGGAAATGTTCTTCAAATGATAGAAGGCTGATTTTGTACACCTAAAGCATCAGGGAGTCCTTCTTAAATGACCAGGATACTCAAAATCAAACATGTCTGTCAGATTCTTAAACACCAAACATTTCTTTCAGTAGGAACCTTCTTTACATCATAGGAGATGTTTTGCACCGAGTAAAGTCACAAGATTTTCTGTGATTTGAATGACTCCAACCTCCACCCTGTCTTTCATCTGCGCTCATCTTTTATATGAACAGTGGGGAGTTATCGACACTGCACTCATTAATCCACCATATTAGTATGTTTTACACAAAGCACATCTTTGTCACTTCATCTCTCTTCCCATCATTGGCTTTACATTTATTTAATATTAAAATTCCTTCCCTGCAGGCACCCTTTCTTATCTCTGGTGATGCTTTTTTACATTCTCCGTTTTAGATGTAGCACTATGAAGTAATAGCTTTTGGTTGCTCCCGTCAATAAAGCAGCACTTGTGTCCTTGTGTCTATGGTGTGGGTCAGTCATACTTTAAAGGTGTCTTTTAACAGGATGTTATAAATTTGCTGTGGGGGAACTGTGATTGTTTCTTTCTTCTGAATATGTGAAAAAGAAAAAAAAAAATCTTAATCTTTTCTGTAAATATGAAACCCTTGATGTTTTTATGAGATGATCAAAGAGATTGCTGGAAATCCTTAGAAAGAAGATCTGAGGAGGATTAAACCAGAACTTGACTGTCAAATTGTGGAACACCTATGGCAACCCCAAAATGTTTGATAATTGTTAAAAAATAAAATGTTTTTGTATTTATCTGCATGCTGTTCGACACAGTAGCTTTGAAACTTTCAAACAAATACTTGATCTGGCAACTAAAATTATAATACATATATATTCTGGTATGACTTGTTATTTTTTTAAGAAGCTGCAATAGCTCTAATAAATCTGTAGCATCAGAAGTATCTACATCTAAATTATCACTGAATCATTTTTTTTTTCTTCAGTTATTCAGTTCAAAAGTGAAACTCATCAATACCCACACTAGTACATATCAATGATTAATTTTGGTTTATTCTGATTATGGATTTCTTTAAATCACAAGCGGTGGACTGCATTGTGTTATGCCAGTAACTCCACCAAAACAATGCAATTTTCCTATGAACCTAAAACTTAAGTTTTACTGTGTTGGAACATTATAAAAACATCTGTATATTAATATTATTTACTGCAGAATGAAACAGTGATGTTTTTTTAATGTAAGGTTGTGTGAAGTATTTATGAGCAGTCAGTGCTGTGTCTGCTATCAGAGCACTTCCATTTTGAAAGGGTGGGAGTGAATGGTTTTCCAAGGTAACGGCTACTCAAAACAGAACAGAACAGAATAGAGACAGTAAAATAATAAATATTTTACCATCTACCTGTTATAAACCAATAGCAGTCAGAGAAAATGTTATAATATTGATTTTCTTTCCCTTAACTCCTTCAGTTAAGCCTCAGACTGGCTTTTGTATTGATGCTGTATTTTTTCAACCAGAAGGTGTAAGTTGTTTGATCGTCAGACACTCGCGGCTAAGAATGTGGGATGTCTGCAGCTCCTCTGGAGGGACCTGAGGCTCTCGGGTGTAACTCTGAATAACGTTCACCTGACTTTGCCAATTTATGTGAACTGCTAAGCCTTGGTAGTGTTGCAGATTGTAGTAAAACTGTAACCACAAACATTCCTACTGAAAGCATTTAGCATGCTGTCACCATTAGGTTTCATATTGTTTTTATATGTTAGTAGCTCATTTAGCTTTATTTAGTTAAATGCCCAGCAAGTTCTTGGTACGCCTCTCAGCATACCAACTTTACTTTTGAAAAAGCATTACCTGAAATAGCAACAGTAATGACAGTAACAGAAGTGCTCCTTATGTTTTCACATATGTCCAGCAAGTTTGATAAAAATTTAATTTCAGTGTGGTATTACATGCTAAGGCAGTCAAGTGGTGTGTATCACATTTCTCTGAAATCACACCAAAAATGGAAAAATGGGTAGGATATTTCTTAAGGTCAACATTTACCAATGTACCTAGAGACAAAAATGCGAAGAAATATGCCACAAATTTAACAGGAAATCAAAGCACAGTTATCTGCTCTTTATAAAAATATAATTTTTGAGAAGAGGAAATATTAAATGAGTATTTCACAGTTAAATGTGGCACTCATAACTTACTCAGCGATTTTAAAGTTAAAGAGAAAACCAGAACAGATTGCTCTAATAGGTGCCTTATACTTATTTTGCAGGAGTCTAAAATATTATTATGATCAAAAAACAGAGTAAGCCTGAAAGGGGTGGCTAGTACATGTAAAACACTAAGAGATGCTTTAAAGACATGACTCAGTTTACGAGAGAGAGGTGTAAAAGAGGCAGCATTTCCAAAACCATGAGTGTTTGTGTGTGTGCCCTTGTGCATTATTGCTCTCTGTGGCAGAGTGGATTAATTAGATCCAAAGAACAAATTACCTCAGCTAATCATTCAATAAACCCCACATTTGGACACTGGATTGAATATTTAACCTCTTCCTCTTTGTTTTCTTATTGGAGAAAAAAGGATTTGTAGTAAGCAGGGTAAACCCTGCATCATAATTAATGATAGACTTACTAAATCTAAAGAATCTATTAAAACAACTTGATGTTTAAGAATACATAATTTCTCAATAAACAGCAATAAAATACAATATACAATATAGTAACAGAGGATGACGGTTCTAAGACACTGCTTTTCCTATTTTTATAGCATTATGGGACTTTTGCTCAAATTATATATTATGTAATATATACATACTATTCTAGCAATTATGATGTCTAAGATTTATTCATTGTTACAAAAGTAGTGACATAAATTTAGTCACAAACAATACATTGTTTCAGCTGACTTGTGCACACATTGCACAATGGTGAAAGACCAAAGCAAAATATGGGATTCAAATGAACAGTTCTTATTAGAAGCAATCCTAAGTAAATGTTCTAATTGTGGATTTTAGTCTAACAGGCTCATAACAGGTGGTTAATTTGCTGAAGAATGGGCTGTGCTATCTAGCCTACATTCTAATGCTTAACACACCTGAGTCTCTCGCCTCTCAGCATACCAACTTTACTTTTGAAAAAGCATTACCTGAAATAGTGACAGTAATGGCAGTAACAGAAGTGCTCCTTATGTTTTCACACAATTACTTTCAAACTGCAGACTTTCTATGTTGCAAACAAAAGAACCGTGAAGGACACTAGTACAGTGGACAAGCAGGTAAGGGAAGGGAGAGCGCCAAAAAACTGCTCTGTGCATTCGGCAGAAACTCCACTTACTCCAAACCTGTCTCTGGAATCTTATTGAAGATACTTCAGACTACAATCATTTTGTAGTGGAACATTTTTTTGTAGTTTTGAAGCTGCGACTTAAACAATTCTTCTACACCGAACTGGTACAAATACTCTACACCGTTACCAGTCCTTACCTAGTTTGTAACACTTGAGGAGAACTGTGCCATGCATGACTTTACAGAAGATTTATAATGTAGTTTATTTAATAAAATAACAATGTGTACTCAAGACTTGTCATAAAGAAAAGGTATACTAAAATGATTTCTGTTGTAACATGGTGCTGTGGAGAAAATAAAATTAACTTCAACCTTCAAGGAAGGGCAAGGGGTGCCATAGGGGCGTTGGGGGGGATAATATGATGATAGGAGAAACAGGGTCAGAGCTGCAATAACTTCAGGCTGACTTTATTGCTGCTCCTCTTCAGATATTTCTATCAAACACTATGCTGCACCTGAAGCAGCTGTATGGTTCACATAAAATAACCCTATAGCTAGTTTTGAACTAGCTGGTTTTGAAGAAATATTTTATCTTCAATAGTCTCACAGGGAAGAACATAAGTGAAGCATGACAAACAGGTCCATGCAAATAAAATAAGCTGTTGTGTCTTTATGAATCCTCCAAAATGTGTCCTTTGCAACTAAAATTTAATTAAACTAAAGGTTGTGTGTAATTCATAAAACTAGCCTTAGGTTCTAATGATTTTGCCTTTTCTGTTCAACACTTTACTACAAGTGCTGCTGTAACTCTTCCCCAGCGCGAGCTAAAGTGACAGGTCATCAATAAGCCAGCCAACAATAAGTGAAAGAACCTTTGCATTATGTTTTAATTTCTCCTGTGGTTCATGGCTTTTATGTCTAAGGTGTGCAGAGCACAGGGAAGAATGAATGGTCAGCACTGTTCAATATTTCACCATTTCACCACTAAACACAACCACTAACCAGCTGCCCCAGATGCTTGCCCTCAAGGAAATATTTCCTTTGCTCATCACACAATCTAACCTTTGTGCTCCATTTTAAAACAGGATCAATAGCAATAGAATAAAGCTGTTAGAAAATCCCTCCAAGGAATGAAAATTGTCCCTTTCCTTATCGAGTTTTCACAAAAGGTTTGTTCTCAATCTTAAAAAGCTTTAAGGTAAATGTGAGGCTAAAGCTATAAAAATATACCCAGGGAAACTTATTAATTTTTTTTCATAACACAAGAGTAGATTTAGGCAAAAATTCATTCAGTTTATTCCTAAATTTGTATAATAATAATAATAATAATAATAATAATAATAATAATAATAATAAGAATAATAATAATAATAATTATAATAATAATAATAATAATAATAATAATAAATAAATAAATTATTTTATGATTATTTTAGACCCAAGTTTATGCTCTCTTTTTTTCACATTTTGCTCAGTGTTTTGAGGCAGACCATCTAAGCTTGACAGGTCATAACTTTAAAACCTGCCATGTTTTGAAGTGTTACCATTTAAACGACGCTTTCAGGATAGAGTCCGCTGTAAAAGAAAAATGCTCAGGGGCTAATCTTAACTATTAAACCCTGACTGAACTCTTGGGGTTTATCCTCAATCTAGCTTCAGTGTGTTCTCACTCATTTCAACTTCAGTCGAAGAGGAACTCCTCCCAATGTTTAGTGTTTTGGATTACTCTTAGTAAAAGGCATGGTGCTGAATAGATAACTCTGGCAGCCTACGTTTGCATTTTTGTATTTTTAGCTTCAGCTCCTCTTGGGGAACAACTGCTGGGCTCAGAAAGGAAAACTTACTCTGCAAGGCTTTAGATGGGTATTATTTTAGATTTTTTTCTCCACAGGCCCAGACATTAGGGCATGAATAATAGCTGCCTCCTCAGTAGTTGGTCCTTTTTCCACAGCAATAAAAGGCTACAGGGACTAAGGTTGGCCACGCGAACGCAGATCACGGGAAGTGAATGGTAAATATTTTAAGCACAAGAGAAACCCTTGTGAATGATTCAACCTTTGAGCTTCAAGGTTGAAGCTAATTCACAAGCCACAAAAAAAGCATTTGGTAAATTTTAGAGAACTGCTGGTAGGGAAGAGAATGTGTATCTGTGTCTGTACGTAAGTGTGTGTTCATGGAAGGGAAGGTCTGATTATACTACATGGACCTCATACTTAGAGCAAGAGTTATTGTAGCTATTAAGGCTGGCCAGGCTATTGAAGCAGTGTGAGTCTTGGCCATACCTGCCAGCACCTCATTAATGAAATGAATCACATACTGCAGCTATGTATCAGCCCTTGCAGTATACAGTTCAGATGAAAAGAGGTGTATCAGTCAAACTGTTTACATTAGATTCACTCTAAGGGTCAAAACAATTAGAATTTGTACAATAGGGTATGATTTGTACATTTTTCCATTGGGGATAATGAATTCAATGTTTAAAATGTGTGTAGTTTAACAAGAAAGTGGTCTCCATTAAATGGAACATATTCATTGATAAGTTACACAGATATGATTACTTTTAGTTTAACTTCCAGTTTGTGCATTTATTACATTCAGTTTTAAAGATCTTAATAAAATCAGTTAAGCTGGACTGTTTATATCTTAAATTGTTTGTTTTACCTTTAAGGGTATACATCTTGATTATTTGAAAATTTACTTTTCGTAGGTTTAGGCTTATAGCTCAGAGGTGCAGAACTATGCTAAAGGTTAAATGAGGATGATTAAAAGTGAGATAACCAAAATCGTTCTTTCTGTCTGCTGTTTAGCTTATGTTTTACTGTCAGTTCATGTCTTATTATATTCCTGAGTTCTAGTTAATAAATAAAGTTCATCTGCTTAGACATTTGTCTATGAACCTGCATTTAGGTCCTTTTATTTTTTACTATTAATGAATTACAATCTCAGTTTTTTTTATCTTTTGAGTTCTCTTTTTCTCTAATTAAGTTCAATTTCATTGATTTACTTAAACAAATGTCTTTCTAAGATACTTAACAGATGCATTTTTCCTAAATGCCTATTTACAACAGTTAATATTTGGCATAAAAACACAAATCACCTAATATTTAAATCACAATCTGCAGTAAAAATATAAAGAGGTGAGCACATTTGTACTTTAGAAAAAGTTTTTTCTTAACGTTTGAGTATTGGATTAAGGCAAAAGAATAATGAATACTTGTTTTGTAGCTACTGATGTCCTTCACATTTTCTGATGCAAAAATGCTTCATCCTTTGATTTGGGTCATCTTGTACTTTTGTTGAAAGAGCAAGACTGGCATAAGTAGAGCATTAAAAAGAAAATGGAACTCCTAAAAGAGCTTCTCAGAATATGCTAATATTCTACATAAAGCCAACAGAGTTAGAGCCTTAATGTGTATTTTCTCCGCACAGGCGGTTGACTTTATTAAAAAGACGAAACATCATGGGGGTTTATATCGCTCCTCAGATGTTTGGTTTCATCCCAAGGCTGTGAAAATAAGTGGTAATAAATCAAGTAGACACATGGAGACAGATAGAGTGGTATCCTGTGACTGAGAATGCCGTATAGAATTCCGATATGTAGATTCCCATAAGATACAACTGAAAAGCTCGACATTCCTTGTGTCCCTGAACTACCTAAACAGACATCAGAGAAGAAACCAAAGAACACCGGTGATGAACATCCAACATTGTGCTGGAAGCCAGTTATCAAACAAGATCTTCAGAGAGATGAAGGGTAGGCAGAGGAGAGAACAGGGAAAGCTGCAACAAAGGAAAATGTAGAGAAAATGTGGAGGGGGACTCAAGTGTCCTGTGAGACTTACAAGATGGCAATTTACAGAAAGGATGAGTGAAAGAGTAAAATTATTCTGCGATTGTGGATCTGGAAAAGTAAGGGTAGACTAATCTTAATAGTGGGAGAAAAAACATCTGCAATAAAACTTTCAGTTTAGGAACACAGAAAAAGGAAAATTCAATTAAATGTCTTGAGAAAAACAGCTAAACATACATGATAAAAATACCTCGTGAAAAAATGTGTTTACATTTTCAGTGAAACTCATCTGAAAAACCCTTCAAAAGCAAAAGTAAGATCAAATTAGTTAGTTTATTGCAATTATACCTCTGTTGCAGCTTTCTGTTCATGTCAACACTTGGTTATGGAATTTGGCTAAAGGAGTGATATTCTCACAGCAGTTTTAAATTTCCTTTCCTGTTTTTTACTTAATACAATTTATGTGGCTTGCAGCAATGTCAAAAATTCCCAATTCCCAGCTTCGTCTTTCAGCTTCTCATAGAGAATGCATTCCCTATGAGAGGGCTTCCAGTAAGAATTATGCTTTGGTACCCAAAATAACTCTTCTGGCTCTTTTAAATTTAGAACAGTTTTTAATATTGTTTAAAAAAATTTTAACTAATTTTAGGAATAATGGTTTTATGTTCTAAGAAAAGAGTAACCATGTCGAATGGATGACAAAACACTTCAGTCATATTAAAGAAATCAGAATGTGCAATAAAAATTTGTATTGGTCTGATGTAATATTCTAATTTTAAACTGCCCTTTTTCATTGGTTTTAAGCCTTGAAAGTATGTCAATGTGCAGTTATATTACAAAGTGTGTCTAGCTTCACTAGACTCAATGTATTTTGAATATGTCAATATATAACTATAAAGAAAAAGGGAAATGTCTTTTACCTTGTGTAGTAAATATTCACAGAAAAGACAACTGTTTTTCCATTTCTCAAGAGCAAGAACAGAAACCAAATGACAGAAATGGGTTAACCACAGAAACCTGGGAGATATTTAGGCTGTAATTCAAATGCAAACTGTACCTCACACATTATCAAAAGGAATCCTGGCACTTTATTTAGCAATGAGGGGGAAGGAGCTGAAGAAGCAAAAGAAATTGCAAGCAGTGCGTCATAGAGTTTATAATACCATTATACAATAATTGAAATACAAGGTTCCATATGCTTGGTGTGATAAAGCTTACAGATATCACTGAATACTACATAAATTTTGGATTGTATGCATATGATTCCTGCTAATTGTTATTCCCAAGATATAGACATAATACTATGCAAGATTAAAATTAAAAATGATTATATTTACTGTGCAGGAAGGTACTGTTCTGTGATTTGTACACCGATTCTTGTTGTTGGCATCCACTGATGGTACTGATACAATGATTAAAGTTCTAAAGGTGTTGTTTCCACTACAAAGAGGATTAAACTTATGATGCAGGCGCAGAAGCTATATTTATAGAGAAATTAAACAGATTTTGAGACAATCAAAGACATTGCCAATGATGTTAGGATTGTGGAAGGATGGCTGGGAAAGCAACTGTGAAGGCAAATACTTTGATTGCAACATAACAGAAATACAGGAATTCCTTTTTTTCAGATTTGCCCTGATCCAGCTGTACTCAAATAACCACAAAGGTCATGGATACTGTCTGAATCTGGTGTAAAGCAGGATTTAGAACCTCTTGATTTTCCAGAAAGAAACAATAGCATTCCACACAATCTCACTTAAACTCTTGTTGCCTTGATGCTTCAGGGTCCAGAAGCACATCAGAGTTTGAAATGCCAAATGGAAAATCAATGTACTTGGTAGATTGTATGTTCTTGTATCACTGTTGGAAAAAAACCTCACAACTTCTTTTAAACTCTAGAAGATTAATTAAGGCAACAACTTGAACAGAAAAATAAAAGATGCAAGTGTAAAGTAGAAAAGTGAAATATAAAGTAGCATGCTGAGGGGGTAGTGGTGATATGTGGGGTGTTACTGTACCTCTGCTGCCAGTGACTGTGGGGTCTGAGGCGTGGGTGCTTAACTGAACAGTGCGATCTGGAGGGATGGGATGTAGGGGGGGTGTGGTGGATGGAGGCAAGGTGGTGGGAGCGTCTGGTGAAGGGCACAGACAGACATACACAAAAATAATACAACAACAACAAATGAATTAACACAAACAAGTGATGTTTGGGAGAACGGGGATAGTTCAGCATTTGTGACATCTCTTTGTCTAACTTAGAGCTCGTAATAGGCTATTTAAAATGTGATTCAAACTAGTCACACATGTTTACTATTACAGGTTTAATTGGTTATTTCAGGGACAAAAAGAACAAACATTCAATAGGAGTAAGTCAAAGTTGTGCAACTTGTAACATACCCTGTGGTGACACTGGAAATGTTTGTTCACCCACTAACTAATTTTCTTGCATATGTGAGGCCAGAAAATTTCTGAACATTGATCTAGAAATTAATGTACAAACGTGAACATCTGAAAATGTGTAAGTTAAGTACGTGTCTCATACAGTGCTTTGCAAAAGCATTGACTCCTTTTGAACCTTTTTGCATTTGATTAAACCATAACTGCACTTCTCTATGTATTTGAATTTCATATAATATACCAACACAACATCAAGTATTATTGTGAGGAATAAGTACTAGTCAAATACAAATCTAAAAACATGAGGGATGCATATGAATTTTGTTTGCCTTTTTTGAACATTAATTTTATTTTCTTGCTATCCATTATTGTGAACAAATGAAAGCAGTTATATGCTACTTTGTGTTCATAGATAACAGAAAATCTAGTAAATTCTTTATTTATTCTTTGACAAAATATAGTAAAGTTCAAGTTGTAAAATACCTATGCAAGGCATTGCAAGGGCAAGAAAAAGTGGAAACTTTAGTATTTTAAGATTACAACTCAGACTCTCGGGACCATGGACAAGAATAGAATCAAAACTGAAACATTACCACTTAAAACTTTTACCTCTGCTTCAGGGTGCTATATCTTCATATGTGATGCAATGAACAGAGTGAATCACATGAAATGAAACTTGTTCCTGACAGGAGAAAATGGAAGTGTTACACTGACCCATGTTACAACCATCTCTGGTCTCCTTTCTAAGCAACACAAATGAACTCCAATAAATAACTCTTTTACTACTGGCCAAGGATATTTCCAGTCTGTTTATGTGAATGTTTATTTCACTGAACTATGTACCATTTTGGATATATCATTGGCAATTCTGCTCTTAACGTGGATTTATTGTTCTATGATGATATGTGTGTAATTATTTTTACTAAAACTTTTGTGTAAATATTCTATGTAAAAATTGTTCGAACAGTCACAAAGGTTCGAAATATAAAAAAATAAAGAGCAAAGTTTTAGTCAGAACCTTATCTGCAAGAACTCAATAGGGTCCCCAGGCCTGTAGAAGAGCATATGTGCTGACTCGGCATCTGCACATTAATAATATTTATGTAAAATCTCATTATTAAAGCAAAAGATGCAGTGATGTTACTTTGCTTAGATCATCAAATCATCACAAGTGAACAATCTGGTCAATTTTAGTCAAAACCAATGATCTTTACTTTTCTACTACCATTGGTTAACTCTGTTAGAAGTAACCCTAATATGTACATTTATTTAAAGTGAAAAAGACAAAACATGTGCATGTTCACTACAAATTGTCTTTGCAGTAATTTTAAATAGTATCTTTAAATGTGGGTCTCTCTTTTTAATAGCAATGGAAAAGAAATAACCTTGAATTGAATCTGCTAATGCTGTCTATGTCTCTGGAGACAGAAAGTTAAATTCCACCAAATGAAGACATTAATTTGACAAAAGATCTGTGCCAATTACACATTTTCAAGGGTGCTTTCAGAAGAGGTGATCGGGTCATCATTATCACGCTCTGTTTCAGATTTCATGCTAGGAAGTGTTTCTCGCTGTCATCCGCTCAGGCCAAAGAGAAAAAGGGACTGAAACATTGTGTGACCAAGTTAATGAGGTTACTCTACCACCTTGGCTTTAATGTTTATGTCACTCTGCATTTATGGTGAACCAGAAGCTTTTAATTGGCTGTAGTCGTCTTTCTCAGGGCCAACCGTCCTCTGTGTCTTGGTGACATTTGATCGTGACTCACAGAGCAGCTAACTGCATGTCTGCAGGAAATGGGTAGGAGAGAAAACGTCTCCCCCTTGGAGCAGGACCATTAAAAAGGTATTTTTCAAGAATTATGGAGGCAGTTGTAAAAGGCTAAAAGGTGTGCTAATCACTAATGAAGGGTAGAAACAGGCTTGGTGCCATTTCAGGCGAAGAAGTAATGAATCTGAATAGGCTTCTTTGACCCTGCTGTACCTTATAGCCTTTTTTGTGCAGCAGAATTTGTCAGTTTAATATCATCTGCGTCATTATGTGCATTGGTTGTTCTAGCTTTTAGCTTCAGTTGGCATTTAAAGGAATTGTTAGGCACAGACACATAACCATGGTGTGTGAAAAGCCCATTAATTAGGAGATGCAACATTTATTCTATTAGTCAAAAAATTTAATAAAAAGATATGTGGAAGAAGTTGATGAAAGGGTAATATGAAGTCTTGAAAAATAGTAAAACCACTGATAATATTCATACCTAATTTGCATCTATTTGTTCATTTTTGTTAATGAGATAAGTTTCATTCAAATGTATCTCTCTTACATCTATCTGAAATCTTTTTGTAAAAGCCACACTACATATTGCTTTATCATGAGGGATTTAAATATGAAAAAGGTGAAAAATATTAGATGGTATGCCTAATTAGCCAGGTTTGATCCTAATTTGTGGCTCTAAATGCATAAATAGACCATTTAGCTAATTATGGCAGCAATAGACTTGTAATTAACGTTATTGCATTTGAAATGATCTGTAAAAAGAAATCACATAGCATTTACAAGAAAAATGCTAATTTCCATATTTGCAATTAATTTGCTACATTAACAGTAGATTAAAATTATAGCTAGAACCATTGCCAATTACTTGTATGATATAATTTAACTTTTTCTTCAGTAGCATTGACCATGACAAGCTAGATTTTCAAGCTGCATGACACTGGCCTGCTGTTCAATGGGCCAATGACATTACTAAAACTTCCTGGATGGAAACTGCAACATTGTTGTTTACTGATAAGACCATCTGCAGAAAGGTGTAGCACTCTATTACAGTTTCATAAACTAACCCTAACCCTTTCATAAAAGCAAGATAGAGGACGAAGGGAAGAAGGGGGAGCCCCGGCAGGTAGAGGAGTGAGGTATACTGAAGTGGGAGTGGTGACACCCAGGTTGTCTGCACCTGGGTGACATGAAAGGTGTGCACAAAAACAAATGGTATGCAATGGTCTGTTATAAATGCAAGATTGTTAGTGGGTTTCTGGACAAATTTTAATGTGACAAAATTAGAATTTTAGCTTGAAATACAATACTATATGTTTGGATTCTATCGTAACAAATAATCATGTTTTATCGATTATTTAAAACTCAACCACAGAAAAGATGACCTCATTTTACAATATAAATTGCTAAAACCTACAAAAATCAAAAGCATTTTCACCCTTATGGTCAAAATTTGGCCACATCCATTTGCAGTTGGGTCAGCGACTGGTCCACACTATCAAAATATGTGCAGACTGTTTCAGATTGGAAATTGCAGGTAAAATTGGTTAAAGAATTGTCTGGTGTCTCCCTAACTTTAGTACTTTTGTTATTTGTTCAATGAGTTGATTCATTTAGGTCTTGTAAAATGTTCTTTTTAAGCTGCTGCTCATTTTTTTCCCCTGTTTGTTAAACTTTTCGGTTAGCTTTTTTAGAAAATTTGCTAACTTTAGTCATTCTGATAATGTCCTTTACGTGGGAAAATGTGATTTGATCTGCCCTGACCAGTGACCAGCTGCTGGAAAATTCAAAACTGTGATCTTTTTTACAATCAATTACAATAATACTGTCAATTAATATAGTCTTCTCAGTCCTACCTTTTGCTCTTCCTTTCACATGCTAAAAACTTGTGAAGTTGACATAATATATGTCAAGTTAGACAAGCATAACTTGACATATATTATGTTTGTCTTGTTTTTTATTCAGATAAATCTTTGACATAAAGCAAATGTAACATCCTTGGATCAATATACCAACATTCATGTAATCTGTTATCGATCTGCCTATAGACACTTCTTTTTGCCAATCATTGCAAGCTGTCAAATGTCTCCAAAGCTCAGTTGTCACTGCTCTGCTTGTACTCTTTTGTATTTTTTATTATTTAATACCAGGAGACAAATGGCAGAGCAGGAACAGAAGGGAGAAAGACCTATCTGTTTTTCCTGACACTGAGTCGCTTTATCCTCCACCTCCTCTGGCGTTACTAGGAATTACTTATCATGATATTCTTGACAACGCAGCACTAAATTCTGCCACCCTCACACATTTTCCTTTGGGTATGCATGTGTGCCTGAATGTGTGTGCGTGTGTGTGTGCAAGAGAGAGAGAGAAACTGTGTGGAGGATCTGGGATGAAGGTTTATTTAAGGAAAGGCACTGGTGGCATTTGTGGCACCTGAGGCCTATATTTTCCTTGGGAAGGATGGCACCCCTAGTCACTTTTTGCAGTTATACACTATGCAGATCAGGAGGTATTATAATCCTGTTTATGCAACTCTTTTTCCATTTTTTATGCAAAGTATAAATGAAATCCAAGGAGTCATTTTGTAGGTTGTACTATTTAACCCATTTGTTTTTGAGTAGGTTTAAGTAATTACCTGATAAAGATAACTCTGTACCTGTATTTTTGTCTGTCATTGCATAAAACACATCAGCCTTTCCCTTGAACTCACCATACACGTAGAGTACATATTCAGCACTGCTGGTCCCAAGATGGTTGCTGGCTTCACAGCGGTATGTCCCGTTGTCTGTCTTGTTGAGTGAAGTAAAGGTGAGCTCCCTCCCCTCGACAATTATCCTGTCAAGGTCAGGAAGATCACCACCGTCCTTCGTCCACATCACGGGATCCGGTCTGTTATTTCAGATTTTTATATTTTTTTAAAAGGTCAAACTCACTTCAAGAATGAAGAATATAATAAAACATTGAAAACTAAAACAATGGAGAGCAGAAAACACTTACGATGGGTTTCCTCTGGAGAAACACTCCAGCTTTAAGTATTGGCCCTCCTGAGGGACAGTAGGTGATTTAATGATTTCCACATGAGGAGCATCTAGGATAGACAGGAAGAGTTTCAACTAATGGTAACTAGCAATGGAACACATTAATATTTGTAAAACCATTCTCTCTTATAATAATCCTACAGCTAACATTAGGATAAGGATTAGCGGAAAAATGGTCCTCCCATTAAGACAGATTTTTTTTTTTAGATATCTCTAATTCTAAGAGGGCAACAATTCTAATATTTTTTTTTATAAGAAATGACACCTCATTTAGCACCAAGTTTTTTTATGCAATGAACTCCAAATGCAAAGTTTACTATGCATCATTCACTATACAATCGTCGTTAGCGAACATGTTGCTGATGTTCAAAACAGCTAAATTTAGAGGGAGAAAAAATTATTTATTTAAAATGTTTTCATCACAGACTATAACTACATGTATCAATCTAAATTTAGTGCATAATTTTGTGCTATCCTTTATTGCTATTTTCATTTTTACTTATGTCCAGTTAATCCTCTTTTTTCGTCCTTGATAGCATTTGTTTTGGACATATACTCACAGTGGACCTCCAGTACTTCTGTGGCCTGCTGGGGTGCCTGTGCGAGTGCAACATGGTCTACTCTGCAGGTGTAGGCCACGCCGTCATCATTTCTGTCCACATGTAGCTGTAGAGAACTCTGCACCGTAAAAGTCTTCCCACTTGCATTCACCTCTTTGGCACCTATGAAGAGAAAACAATGGGAGAATGTCACCCGAGCAGCACATCGCACTTCGGCAAAGCATTGTTTAAATGTATAAAAGTAATGGCTATGTTTTACATTAAAACCAACTATATATCAATTAAATATGGATAATATCCAAAAAGCATGCACATGCAATTCAAAAAAGTTTAATTATGCATTTTAAGTTTACGGCTAATTATTATTTGTCTTCTTTACATCCTTTCTGCACTTTCAAGACATCCAAGCATAACAGTGTTCTTATAAAGATTATGGTAGCAGAAAGCTCAAGCAGATGGGAAAAGAAAAAAAAAGTCTTACTGAGCTTTGGTTTATGTATCTGCATCAAGAAGGATAATTACTGCTGTGAGGAACTGACAATAAGGTCAACAGTAACCATTACATGAAGATATTCTTTGCAGACAAGCATTTTGAGCTCATGTGGGTTCAAATATTAATGTTGTGTAGGGTCACTTTTTTGGCTGCATACCCTTCAACAAAGTTACACATGAAAGGAAAAATGAATAGCGCTTTTTGACTACACAAACTCCTATTTACCACCCCTATTTGTGCATCCCACGGAATCAATCTCAGGTTAATCTCAAACTGTTTAATACCTCTTCTCAACTTTCTACTTCTGCACAACTCCGTCAAGCACAACAGAGTCATAAACTCAGATGTTTGTCTTTCAGCAAACTATCACCTATTACACCTATTCATCTAATCAACTCCTTGGCAGAGCAATCCTCGCAACACCTGCTTCTAAATCTGTACAAAAACTGCTGACCCACATTTTTGTGTTCATTAGGAATGCAATCAAAAGCTTCCTCCAATCATTTGCATAATGTCCTCAAGTTTTGTTTATCAATTAGTTATTTCAACTTTCTGCTTCATGTGACTCTCTAAAAATACAACAGAATAAACATGTTATTAAAAAAGTTAAATGAAGTCCCTCCTATGTGATTTGGGGTCAGACATTTGTTTCCTAGAGAATATTGATTTTTGTTTCCATATCAAACTTTCTTCAAGCTTTATTTACTTCACAATAATTTATTTAGTTTAGTTTTTATTTCTTTGTGGACAATTTAAATTCAGAACTTCTTAAACAGCCCCAGATCTATTTGATACTGTGCCATCGGTTTCAATCCATTTTAGGCCAGCAAAAGTATTAAAGGGAAATTTGAATTATTTGAACACGAGCCATGTAAAACTGTGCTTAGATATCAGCATATGATGCATACAGTACATCCTTAACATTTTTCAATTTAGCAAAGTGTTGCTGAAGTTACTGTGACAGAATGATAAATATGAGGGAAAAACAGATGTATTCAGAAAAGAAATGTGAATTATTTAATCATGCTTTACTTATATAGTTATACCTAACTATATCAGGACAAAACAACAAAAGGTCCAGCAACTCAAAAGATTAAGCACTGTACATGTATAAAGAACAGGAAAATAAATGCAATTCAAAATGTCACATTCTGTAAGTTAAATTAAATTAGACAATTCAGGTCAAATTGATATTTTAGTAGTGGTGAAACATGATCTAATGCAATTTACCAAGCAATAATGCCTTATCCAGTCACTGTCAACATACAGTTGACAAAAAAGAAACATGTATCAGTTTTTTGTTTGCTGTCCAAAGTTAAATCAGGTCAAACTTCTCCTGTTTGAGAGAAGTTAGAATAATCTAAATTATTTCCATTTGCTAAATGTCACAATAATGAGAAAAAGAATTAGTCTTCTAAATCAGAACTTGACATAGAGAAGTATACAGCCAAGAGGTTGTAAAGTGATGTAAAGATGCAGCAGGGAGTTTTGAATTGGATTTAATCTGAAAATATGAACAAGTGCACCCTACAGGTCCCTCGCCTTTCCTCTCTGCTGCACTACAACTGACCCTCCACAGCTCCTCCACCACAGGAAAGCCTGCTGAGAAAGTAAATTGTTAGTTTTCATGTAACGTTAGGTTCCTTATCTGTCATTAGTACATCTGCAGCACACTGGCAATATTCAGCTTGAACGGCAATACGCACCACGCGGTTGAAGGTGTGAGCAAAAAAACTGTTGGGTTGTCAAAACGTGGCTACATAAACACCAAGAAAGCCTTCACCACTTTTAAAAAGTTTGTGTAATTGACTTTTGGGTTCTCAGCAGAAAGATAGAAACAGTGACATAATGACAAATTATTTGAAAGTACAGTGAGATTACCATAGTTGACTAATAATGCTGAATTTGGCATCTGCTATAAAAAGCTATTTCACAGCTTTTCAAAGAATTTAGACTGAATTATGTCATGTCCATTTAAAAATAGAAAATATTTAGACCAATGATCTTACAACGTTTTACCAAATGGGCCAAAATCATCAAGCTGAAACAGAAAAATAATTTTATTTTAAAACATCTAAGATTTATTTTTGCAACTTTCAATAATTAAAGTAAATATTTGCTGCATGTGTTGTGCATTTCTTACAATGACCATGTGTTTGTGCCTTCTAAAGAGGCCATTTATGCTCTGCGTCCTTACCTCCAGACTGCTTAGCTGCTCCACTTTCCCAGCATCCCTCCTTACTGTCTATTCTACCTCTAAATTCTGCCAATCAACTATTCTGTTGAGCCACTTCCACCAACTGAGGCTATAAGAATGGCTCCCCAAGAGATGAATGACTGACAGGTCTGCAGAGTTAGCAACATCCACCCAATCAACAACTGACAGTGAAAATGGATGGATTTCTTTATAAAGACTAAACTGAAACATATTATTTTTTAACTCAATGAAGGTATCAGAGGAGCAAACAGTTTCCATTCATTTTTATTCGTAATACTTGCTCGGTAGAAACTGTTTCTGTGTCTTTTCATCTTTCTACCAGACTGACTTGACTTTAGTTTTTCTTGCCCAAATTCATATACTCTTTAAGCAACACGTCGAGCTTGTTTTTTATCCGTTGTTTTTCTGTTTCTCTTTGTTCCTCCATACTTGCAAGCAATCTCCTACATTTGTTTTCTGTGTGATATTTCAAATTGACTGGCACTGCGTGGTATGATTCAAAAAGAGACGTATAAAACTGACAAACTTTCCTCTTTTAAAACCATCAACTGAAAAGATTAGATACATTTTTATATAAGCATAAGTGAGACATTATTATAGTACATATACCTATTTAAACTCAAACAGACAAACTGTGTGTGCAAAGGTGTCTGCAAATATTAGTGTAATTGGTCTAAAAATACAATATCCTAACACGTTTTAAACATAGCCAAAACTGAAAACTGCCACTAAGGCTCTGGCATGCCAATCAAAAAATGTATGCATATATATATAAATATATAAATATAGCTCTGGAAAAAGTTAAGAGACCACTGCACTGAACAACATTGAAAACCTCATGGTTATTCCACCAAATATTGATTTCTGAACTCTTCCTTACTTAAAACATTAGTATTGTTGTTTCTAAATGAATATGAACTTAATTTCTTTGCATTATTTGAGGTCTGAAAGCACTGCATATTTTTTGTTATTTTGACCGTTCCTCATTTTCTGAAAATAAATACTAAATGTTTGCTTGGAATTTTGGAGACATGTTGTCAGTAGTTCATAGAATAAAAGAACAATGTTCATTTTACTCAAACATATATCTATAAAGAGAAAAATCAGAGAAACTGGTCATTTTAAGTAATCATATGATTACTTTCATTAGTACTGAATTGTTCTTTTAAAGTGTAATCATAGCAATATGCATACAGCATTAGGTCAGTTCTGTTTTATTTGGTTCTGCTTTTATTGCTTTACTTTATTTTGTGTCATTGTGTTTTTATTTCTTTTTTATTATTCTATTGCTAATGTTACCAGTGTAGCATTTTGGTCACTTTGTTGTGTGTAAGAGTGCAATACAAATAATGATAAATTGAAAAAATAATAGTATTCTTTAGCTGTGACCTTATTCCCTCAAGCTTTAAAAACATAAACAGACTAGATACTGTGAAATGTACGGCAATGGCTCAGAAACACTTGTTCAACGTTATCTGTGAAGACAGCTTGTTGCTGCATGTCAAATCTCTTAATAAAAAAAGTTGAAGACAGTAAGTAAGTTCTTGAAATACTGTGGACCCAAGGAAGTTAACATTTTCTAAGGTAAGGTAGAAAACTGGCTCTTGATCTACTGAATCCAATTAGAACTTATTTTTTCAGGGGGAAATCATAAACCATTTGTCCTTGGAGCTAAAAAAAACACAGTACAGTTTAAACGCAGGCTTTAGATAACTTACATAATGAGGAGGAAAGCAGGTTCTTTTCTATATAACACAGTTTTTATCATCTACGAAAATGAAAACCACCCTTAGCATAAAAATAATTTTTACCAAGAAAAAGTACTGCAGAGCTGTAACATAAATTTAACATAATTAAACTCTGAGACATCAACTATTAAATATGCTAAACACTTCTAAAATAATCAGCTTATTTTACATTATAAGATAAAATAAATAACAAGCACTTTTTGGAAATCTGTTCTCATTTTTCAGTTTAAGTATCACTCAGTTTTCATTATTTTAAGTACTTTGAAAATCCATAAATAATTTTTTAACACCTGCACATATTCACATGTAATAAGTAACAAGTGATTTTGGAAAAATAAAGAAAAAGTTAGAGTATTCTACAAAAAACCCCAGAAAGGGTTATACAGTTCTGCAATATTCACCTGTGGTCTGACAGAAAAAGAGGTAATAGTTGGCAGGGACTGCGGCATGCTGTTCTGTGGGTGGGAACCCTGCACCACTAGTATGAGCCAAGACAAGCTTGGAGGATTAGGAATGGAAATGACAGGCGTAAAATGAGAGAATTTGACCCTTTTATTCCATTTCACAGGAGAGAAGGACAACCTAAGAATAGGAAATGGTCTGGAGGGGGGCAACTAAACAACAGGGACCGTGGAGGTCTCGCAGGGAGGGGGAGAAATCATTGACAACAAACGGCCGTGCTGACTAATCCTGGCAGCAGGGGTCTGAAGTCTGACTCAACATACCCTTAACTGCATCTCAGCTATCATTAGCTCAAGCAAAACCAATAGAAAGAAATACCTACCTATTTTTTTTACAGATCAGACAAATTGTACTCTCAGTCAAAGATAACCAGAGTCAATAAAAAATTACAGCTTTTACATAATGTTTTGATTTATTAGAGGAAATGTAATTGCTCCCTAAACCTAATAACTGTTTGTGACTCCTTTGGAGGCACCAATTGTCTTAAATAGGTCTTTTAGCAAGAAAGATATGGGAAGATGAGAAAGTAATAAGTCTTAATAAAACTGAAATTATTGAACCACTTAGTTACATAATTTCTCTGACTATATTGTAATAGTGAAATCTTACCCCACTTTGCACCTACTTGCCAACTCATGTATAACATCAGTGAAGTAACTTTTACCCTCCTTACCACTTCATCCCTTTCAAAAGTCACTTCAAGGCAGCAAACAGGCATAATCATGGCTGACTCGAAAGTTTGAATAAAAATATTTAAACTTTAAATAAGAAATGGACATTTAGGGTAGAGAAAATCTAAATGTCTAAATGTATTATTTGTATGAAGAGCTTAAAGCCATATTGGTATTACATACGTAGGTAACATGTACTATGTTGCAGTCTAAGCAGTTCTTCCTATTTTGCTATTTTAATATATTGGATATACTGATATTGTATGACAATAAATTCAGATTCTCTGAGCAGATATAGGCCTACTTTAAACTGTCATGTCTCACAAGTCATGAATCATTTGAAATGGAGGAAACATAAGAATAACATAAATAGGTTGTTTTGAGAAAAAATGCTCAGCCGTTTTAAAAAAAAGTCTCTCTTTAATATAATTATAAATCAAATAATTGGATGGAGAATTGTGCACATTAGCACAAAACTAAAAATGACAATGATACAAAGGTCTGAAGTGGCAAAGAGACATGTTGCCTGCTGGAATCACCTTTCCTCATGCTGTTCTCTTCAGTCTTCATGAAAGCACTGTAAATGCCATCCTTCTATCCTTTAGTTCCCACTAGACCAGGGGTCTGCAGCCTGTGGGACCAGAGTCTAACATGGCTCTGTGGGCCTTTCACAGTGGCTTCAAACAAGTCTTATCAAAAATAACAAAAATTAACAAAATCGGATCACAAATTATGGGGCAAGTAATCTGAATTTAAGTTTGTCCTGAAATAAGAAATGACATAGTTTACATTCCCTAAAATGTTTTATACCTTTCACAGTTTTTTCATGGGTCATGTAGATTTTGTGGTTCTAGACAAATTTTACTTAGGAGGTGTGAGAGCAAAAATGTCTCTTTGGATTGAAAATGTTGCTGAATCCTGCACTAAACTATATTCCTGGATTAGGTTTGAATTTAGCTAAAGATTCAGGGAGATTTTATCGCTTACTTAACTTGGAAATTGTAGGAACTATATAAGTGTTAAAATTTCTTTAATTACATGTATTTCAATGATACATTGTATGTACTGTTTGCATGGATTTTAATAAACTGACTATGCCAGTTTTAGGAAGTTTTGGACCGGAATGAACCATTAATATGTCCAGATTGTGACTTGCCTCTCAACAACAGTGACAGCTGGGATTACACCTCCATGGCAGTGAAGAAGATATGGAGCATAATTCTTTTTAATTTGACAATTATTGTCATTAAATCTATTACATTCATTTTCTAATTAAAGTGCCCTAGTATGGATTTTTACTGTGATATTGCACTATTTAGCTAAACTGGAGTTTATGGCAGATGCACATTTAATTTGAGATTATTCAGAGTGAAAGTAAATAAATACTGTTGTAAATCCACCACCGTTTTATAGCAGTTCAATGTGTGTGTGCTTTTCTAACAGAAGACTAAGAGAAGTGAGTGCTGTTGGATGTTAGGAGAGTCTTTATCAGTGCCTAGCAGCCCTGTGTCATAATGTCCTCGCCGACATGACACTCCCCAAGCATTCACAGCTAAGACGTATCAGCTGTGGATTCATGAGGATGACTTTCCACTCCAAAAGGAGAGGGCCGGTCGGTCTTGGCGCATTGGCATTTAAAATGGAGACAGGTGGCCCACCTCCACAATGTTTCCTGTAATGCGCATAGACAGTGGGCTGTTGCAGTCCTACCTCCATCTACTTCTGTGCTCCAGGCTATGTCAGTTAACCTGTTCACACTTTATGGTGACAGAAAAAGAAATGAATCAGAAATACTTGTAAAAGGTCCTATTTACTTAAAAGTTACATGCAATTAACACAACAAAAAAACCTTAGGATGCCTTTGATGTTCTGGTTTATTATTTTTGGATCTGACTCTAATACGTTTTTCACATTTAAAAACATAACTTTGAAGATTTTAATTGGGATATTATCTAACAGTAGAACACAAAGTAATGAAAGACTGCTAAGTTGAAAAAAAAAACTATGCATAATTTACTCCAAAGGGTGCTATGCATTTGTATTCAGCCCCATTTAGTCTAAAACTCCTAAATAAAAATGAATTCAAAATCCCACAAAACTCAAGAAAGCCACCATTGAAAGAGAGCCTAAGAAGTATTCTTTAGTTTTGCACAATCCAAATATAAAACCTCTAGTCACTGTGACTCATGATGATAGCAGCATAATGCTAGGAAGACTTTTCTCAAACAGAAACAACTTTTGGGGTATGTCTATACGTATGACTTATTTATCAAGAGATTAAATTTTTGCTTATTGCTTTTTGGAAAATGTCACAGGCTCTTACAGATAAGATGGAAAATGTTTTAGAATATCAATTTTTAAGTTTTACCACATAATCTCAATTGAATTGGGCTTTTAACTTTGACCAGGCCATTGGATGCCCAAGTCCTCGAGATCAACTATTCTGCAACTTGTAGATTGTTCCCTTCTCTTACACAGCGGAATCAAATGGCTCATCAGAATCTTTAATCTCTGCAGAAGCCTTATAGTGAGTGATTTGTTTGATTCAGATGTGTGAAAACAAAGATGCACCTAAAAGTTGCAGGACAGTACGTAGATCTCGAGGACTCCATTTTTTAAAATCTAAATCATCCCACTGTAGAATGCAAATATATCACACTCCTGATGTTTTTTGGTGAAATATTTTGAAACTTGCATATCTTATTCTTCTTATGTCAGAATGTGCTATTTTGCTCTCTTCCCTCATGTAAGCTCGCAAACAAACTTCAAACATTCAAGTTTACGGTTGTAACATGCAAAATGTGAAAAAGTTCCTTGGGTGAAAATACTCTCACAAACAGCTGAATCCACTTAACATCAAAATGGGCCCAACAAATTTCACTAAATCTCATATTGATCAGCTGTGCATGGTTATTTGTGGTACACATGTAACAGGATAGAAAGGGTGAACATGTATTTTTGTGACTATGTTTTATTCATGCTGCTGTGACTTGCAGGAGGCATCTTGAAATTACATCTTTAATGGTCATTGATCTGTTACGACCCAGGGAGCCGGGTAGTATAAATGTAATCCCAACACAGACTTTTTTAAATAGTGTTCAAGCAAGGTTGTCAAATACTGCCAAACTGGCTGTATTTCACTTTTAACTAGAAAACTTCTTTAAATTCCCAAACCTGATTCTTATTTTTAGTTTTCACAATGTCACTCATACCAACCATTTATTTCTACAGACACTCCAGGAGCTTTCTCCTTTACACTTTACTCATTTGGTCGTTCTGTGGTGAGTTTTAGAATAATGATGGCCTCCTTATTCTGCTCTTACCCACAGCTGTCCAGGGCAATTACCCATAAATGAAGAAATACGCAGCACTATTTCAAAAGCTTGCTCAGTCACCGTGTGACTTCTTCAGGCAGACTTGAGTGATAGCAGATTGAAAAGCCAGCAGACAACGACCTAAAATAGAGCGAGGTATGTCAGCAGTAATAGTTCCCTGTCCTTGACTAAAAAGTTTAACAGTGCAAAGATGTGACCGCAAATGAATTTGAATCAAACCCATGTTTTTCCCTCTAAGTCTCTTTGGAATAGATTTACAGGGCAACATGATGAAGTAATAACCTCTACAGTTTAGGTCAGAGAGTATGATAATACTAGTCAGATAGCTAAGATCCTCTTCCTTATTTGAAATAAATATTCATTTCATCTCTGTCTTTTTTGGTCTCCACGCAGCTCCCCCTGGTTCAGTGGTGTGTAAACAACTCCTACATGTGGTGATATTGGAGGAGGTCTCTCTGGGTTGTGGTGTGTAACTGAGATAGAAATATATCATTACTGGGTGGGGACTGAGGGGATCTGAGGGACAAAGAGAATGAGAAATAGGAATATTGGATTCCGTTTCACACACACACACAAGCACACAAGCTTATGTCCTTACATGCAGGCTGTCTGCTCCATCTGTCTGTTTTGCTCACGCAGACACTGAAAAAGGCACGCAAACACGCATACACACACACACACACACTTAGCATAGGATGTCTGTTAACTGCATGCTGAATGGGTGATGGACTGCTTCAGTGGTTCTGCCGGTAATATAATCTTCCCCATTCCCCCAGATCCCACACCAATATGTCACAATTGTCATTTATTCCCGGCATGGTTGCCCCACAATCAGATGGGTTTTCACATTGTACACACACTGATCCTGTCAGGATGATGAACACTTCAAGGGCAACCCACATATTCCCACACAAGCATGTATGCATACATACATTGAACAGCAACATGTGCAGAATTTCAGGTTTACTTGTTTCTGTTCTTTTATGTTTTTAGAGTAGGTGGGTGATAGGGGGTTTGCAACAAGCTGACAATAATCCACACCTTCCTATTGCTAGAAGGAGTAAGATAGTAACAGGAAGGTAATTTTGGTTTGACAAAGATGAACATTATGTGCAAATGTGTCTGTCAATCATAGTCCTGAGAAAAGATTTTTTGCTTTGTTTTGCTGAAGTAAACAGGTCCTGAGCATGTCTGATAAATGTATCACACATAACAATGAGATGCTAATTTAAAACTTGTCTGAAAAGACATGGTATTATTCATGAGATAAGTGCATTTTTCACCACAAAAATGAAAAGCCTTTTTTTGTCTTGTACACACTTCAGTTTTTGGGGTAAATGAATAGAGAACAATGACAAGACTCGCTAGAACTGTATTTTTGAACTACTCCAGATTGATACTTTGCTTTAAAGTGTCTTTTAAAGTGATGCTGATTATTAGTTCTTCCAAGTTTTTCAGATTACTGTCTTTGAGCTCTGACTGCTTTTTATTTTTTAACTTTCATATTTAGTCCTTTGCTATTTTTAGATGAATGGTAATCTGAATGATACTCAATACTAGAGGTGAGGAATTGTGGTTCCCAAAATCCCACCTGAGCAAGTTTTGTTGTTGTCGAAGAGCATCACTGGCTGAGATATATTCAATAATAAACTCTAAGTATGTTTTTTCTTCAATTAGTTGCTGGTAAGAGTGGTTATTGCAATTGAACTATAAACTCTGATATACCCTATTGCCAACTGAACTTTCTATTATGGTTACTGTAAATAACAGTAACACTAACTGTTCTTGTATTTTTCTATGTTAATATGACAATGTTGCTCCCTCTAGACATCAATCTGTTCCACAAACAGAACCACTTTACCTTTGACTTTCATGAATAAATGCTTAAAAGTAGGACTGAGTGATATTAGCAATTTGCCCTGGTATATTTTTAGAGTGGTTACATTTATTGAATTACATTTTTTTGAAAACAATGTACAACTAGGAGTAATTTTGCTGCACCATACTTTGTACTTTTACTTGAGTAATGTTATTTTGAAGTAATGCTACTCTCACTTCGATATGTTTTCTTGCTACTGTAAATTAGAAAAAACAGAAATTATAACTCTTCTTTTTAACTTGAGGTAACAAAGGCAATTTGTTCAACGATGGCAATGTAGCATCCCAAACAGAGAAACACAAACATTCATCCTTAAAAGAAAGGGTATTTTTTAAAAGCCAATTTAGGTTTGAGTGTGGAATTAACACTTTATGCACGAACTAAAGGACATCTAAAAAGCCAGATGTGGCCCAGAGACATAAAATGCCCATCTGTTCTAAAAATAACTGTCAACAGAGATTTCATTTCAAATAGACTCTTTAGACAATGTACTTGAGCCTAACAAAAGTCATAATTTACTCTGATATTTGAAGCTTAATTTATCGGAAAAATATCAAACATCACAGTTTGATGTATAGAAAACAGTGTTTTAATATTAATAAGTTGAATCTTAAGAGTCAATGAGCTGAAAAATCAGCATACAGTGAATGACCATCTGGTAGATGAACCTCATTACTTTAGAAAAATATTCGTTTTTCTAAAGTAAATTCTTTAGTCTGCAGACTACACACAATATGGTGTCAAAATAATTATTTAGATTTTTAAGGAAGTCTTTGTTGTGTAAAAATTATGCATCTTACTTCATAATTAGAAAATATGCTTGATTAAATGTATGTTGTTTTAAATCAGAATTAAAATCTCTAGTCTGTCCACACCGAGCATGTTAGATTAACAAGTTTCTTTTGTTGTTGTTTTTTCTTTTAGAGATAGGTTGCCCTACAAGACTCTGAATAACTCTGATAACAGATTTAATTATAATCTACCATGTAATTAAAATGAGCGATAACACTGATATCTACTTAAAAGTGTGTGGAAGAACAGTATCGATTTCACCTAATCTCCTTGCTTATCAGGATCCTGGGAAACCCTTAATGCCTGATACTAGACTGAGCTGTCTGGACTGAGGCCAGAGTACAAAAGGTGTAATGGGAGCTACCGGCAAATGTCTTTTCAGTGAATTAATGAAGGGCCAAACACTGACTGCAATGACTTCAACAGCAGATCTAGCAACCATCTTACACTGACATTTGTTTCAGATTAGATTTTAAATGGTCAGTTTTGCAGCACCTGTAGCAGAAACTTCTTTGAAAATAGAACAACATCACAACCTGCATGATTTTATATATGCAAAAAGATTTCAACATATGTTTTTTATCTATGTTACAATGGCTTAGTCTCCAAACTACAAAATTGTCTAATAAAATTTTTTTACGTAACCGATTCGCATTACTTAATCAGCTAATTTTAAGGGTACAGTATGAAATTATTAGAACTGAATTCTTCGACAAGCTATTTAATTAGAATATGACTACATCATTGTATTTTATTTTAATGACTGGTGAAAAACAATCTGATGCTGGTTTAGTTCCTATTTTTTAAAGAACATTTTACAGGCTTCACAACTTTCAAGAACTACTTTGTAGCAGTATGAAAGTGAAACAAAGTATAGTGTTATAATGCAAATTAACACAGAGAGAACATCTAGAAGACTTTCATATGGAGTTTTCCTTCTGATGTTTTTAAGATATATTTAATTGCCATTCTATACCAGCAGACTGTTTGTGAGAGAGAATGTGGAGCAAGTGAGTGTTCACTGAGTGAGCTAAATGATTAGCTGTTTATTTATCAATTAGCTTGGATACTAATAATTAATTATTCGAGAGTGCTTATTGAGAGTGAATACTATTATTATTATTCAGACAAGAATGCCAGTTAAGATATCGCCAAACATCTACTCTACAGCTACAATCGCGCCATGTATTTAAATAAAGTACATGATACTCACTCAGTAGCTGATTATTTCTTCATAGACAAAAGCCACCCTGCTCTCTATTCAGTGAGACTTCAGTGACTGCCATAGAGCTCATCTCTTTGTGTCAATTCCATCAACAAGTCCTTTTCTAAGGCCATGGAGGTCAAGGCTGCCTATCATGTCTGTCCTGTCTTATTTCTGGCAAGTCGATCACTTGCAAATAGCAGGCATTCCCAGCAATATAATTAAGAGGTGGTAAGCTAGTGGTACCACTCGAAGAGTTCCTGGCCTGAAAATGGTGAACAATCACGGGCTGGGACCGCTCACTTGTTATGATGTCCAGTTCTATAGAAAAACAGTCTTCCTTAGAAATTGATTTTAAATTAATCTTGAGACCAAATCAAATTCTCCCCCTCTGTCAGCTGTTGTGGGTATAAAATAATAAACTCAAAATTATTAATGTGCACATACAGTATATGCTGAGGTTTTGCCTTGCTAGCTAAATTTCACAATGACGTCTGATATCATTGTGAATCTTCTAGCAAGCTCTGTAAGCTGAGTGGTTAAAAGAACAGTTTCACTGCTATGCCGTTCACTAAACACAGGGCGGCTCTCCTGATTCTGAAGGCCCGGGGCAGATTAGCAGATTAGACTGCACCTGACAGCACACAGACACTGAAACCTCATTGGATGGAACATTGATAATCAACACAGACAGGTACAGGAAGCGACATCGCCAAGAGAATCATTACAAAAAAGAAAATTAGCTTATTGGAAGCAAATTAAAATTTATTATGAACAAGATATATAGTTTAGGTTTTCTGAAAGTGTTTATAGCTGAAGAAGTCCCACCATGGCTTTCAAATTACTTTATTTGAGAAATCCTGCAATGGAACCACCTTATTAACTAGATGTTTTTTTGTCATACACACTTAGTATAAAAGTGCCACTGACTAGTGTCTTTAAATGACTCTCAAAATGACTTTCAAAATTTCCTAACACAATTTTACAGGTGCTACAAGGAATGTGCAGTGTGGAGTATATATACATGTTGTCCTTTCTGAATTAAGGGAGAACCGCTTTGTCGCTGTGACTAACCTTCTGACATCAACACACACAACACTTCTAATATAATCACCTGAGGAGTCCGTAAAAGCAACTACTATCAATAAAATTAAACATCCTCTAGAGATCACCTTAACTACAAATATCTGGAACAAATTGTAAACTTCTGGTGGTAAATTAATTCATTTAAAAATGCATCAAATCCCAACTAGCTTATATTTTTCTGTACTGGGAGCTCTTTCCTCAGAAGTGGGCTACTGGGAGAAGCATTATTCACCCTTGGAGACTAAATAAGCTTGTTAAGAAAAGTGGTCACGCTGCTAATTAGTGTACTTTGTATTGTTTGTATATGCTTGTTCTTCAGATGGGAAATACAAGGTATAACAAAGTAGAGAATGAACTTTTGTAATATGTTGCAAATATATAGTAATTAGTTCAACTGAAAAATGTATAAAACACCCCACATGCATCATATCGTTAATTAGATGATAGATTGTTGTGTTCTCTTTAATTACTGGAATATACAATGGTCTTTTTAATGAGTGCACAGGATAAGGAGAATACCAAGCACTAGCAACCCATTTCGTTTTCACTTATGAGGTAAAATAATTTGCCAAAGTCATGCAAATAGGGGAAAGATTCCAAAAATACTAAGACAAAAGCAAAATCGAGTTAGAGGGACAATTTTGTGTCAGATGTAAGTGTTAACACTGTCTATGAAAGCAGAAAAAATAAACATGCTAATTTATTGAAAATAAAAATTATGCACCCTTTGGGAAAAAGAAAAAAAATGTTTTTCTGATTCAATAATCCCTTGCATGAGAAAAGTAAAAATAAATCACATATTTGTGAAGCGTTTGAGCTCTGCATTTGAAATCCTTTTTATAAACCAGATTGTACAACAGTTAATTGAGATTTAGGCTGTGCAGCACCTGGCTGCTTGTTATTCTCATTACTGAGTGGCAGTGATCCGTTGGGTTAAGCAAAGATTTTGACATCTATTCATGCAATCAAGTAATTTAAAGGGTTGTTTATATTTACATTTTCAAATTTGTATTGATTTACAAAAAAGTAAAAGAGTTGATTTACATTTCATGATTTGCGTTAAATATACTTTCTTGTACAAATGACATTTATTAAGGTTCTGCAACTGTGCTGATGATCTGTGAGTGTCTTCCATCTGCAGGTTTCAGCTGATTCAGTGGAGCATCTGTTTCATTTTTTGCTGAAAAGCTTAATCTAATCATTTTATGCCCCGATCTTCCAAATATATCACAGATGTCTTTCTGCTGTTTTGTTCAAAAAGTTGCAAGACTAATGATTGATCATGTTAAAAGGCATAGCTCACATTGTTACTTTAACAACTTTTTTTCTTTTTAGGCATATTTTGGATAGATGCTAACAACAGCTACGTTAACATTCTTACATAAAGTTGAGAAATATTTTTAAAAAAGTAGAAGGAAGAAAGCAAACACAAGAGTGCAGTTGGCAGTAGCCAAAGCAGGATTGTGCTGAATTATTACACAAACTTGATCAGGTACATGTTTATAAGGCATTGTTACTATATTGTTTTAATACACAGCAGCACTAAGACAGTTGCAAAGTCCGACTGCAGTTACTTTTCTCACAACATATTGCTTGACCCTAAAAGGTCACTTTAATTTGAAAAAGCAGATTGTGATTAACATAAATGTCAGAATTTCAAGATTTGTTGGTTTCCTAGATATAAATGAGGATGATATCAACGCATTAAGTAATACAGAAAAAACAAAGGATGAAGCTAATGCAATGATCTTAGGTCAGACGGTAAATGCTGAATCTGCTCCAGGATAAATAACTAATATGAAATAAAAACATGGCTAGAAATTCTGTTCCAGCAGTTACATAATGGCAGTAATAAATTATAATGTAAAGTGTAATTTGACATATGACTGCATTGTTTATCAATCACAAAGTATATTCTTGAATAGATCATGAACTGTATTTGCAAGTGGTCAATACATGGACGGAGTTGTGCTACTTTCACAGTGGTCTGTGTTGCCTCTAAAGGGGAGGTAATTCACAAAGCTTCACAGACACAATTCATCTCCAAGCTTAGTGCTGGTTGCTGGGCAACGAAAAAGATATCCAAAAAGTTGTTCTTATTTTCAGTTGCAGAATTTGGATGCAGGATGTAACTGTCAATCTGTCAGAGAAAAGTTCAGTAACTTTCACAGAAGAGGATGAGGAAAATAGTTGAACAGTAGCTGAGAGGGTAGAGTTTTATAATATTCTTAAAGTTTGGAGAGTTTAGGCTTATGAGAGGACTACTTTTACATCCACTGAAGACTTTACTCTTTACTGAGTAAAGAGCAAACTGATGTCTTTCTGGAGTGTTAGTGAGACTGACACCAAAACTCACAAAAAACAACCAACTTCAGACTGAAGAATTGAATTTTGAGTGAACAGATAATCCAAGTCCACAAAATGTTTACATGTGACTGAATTCCTCTGATTGGATGCATCAAGGTATCTTCAAGGTGTCATCACATACTGCTGTAAAAGTAATTTTAACTCCACCAGACTGCATGGATGCTATGCACTCAGCTTGGTGCAGAGCTGAGCTACTCTCCAGTTGAGCAGCAGGGAGATGAATAATTTTGGCAGCACCCAACAGGCCTTTTGTGGAAAGCAACACTCACATCATTCTTCAAACTTCTAGAGCAGAAGTTGCTGTAAGTAGGTAGTGAACTTCCATTTGTTTGCAGGATACATTAATTTTCTGCAGTAAAGAGGCATAATGTTATTGCAGGATGGTATTCTTCTGTCAGAGTGCAATTTAATTTATGTATTCTGTTGGGGTTTCATATATTCTCATTTATGTACATATTCTCTTTGATTCATATATTCCAAATTAGAGTTTGTCCATCCTGATTATGTAGGAAAAGATTTTCTCTGTGCTGCTCATGTCTCCTTTCCAATTAAACTAGTAATGGTTCTTATTTTAGAAAACCTTCCTAAGGACTTATGAGTTTATTAAGAGAGCAATATAGTAACTTTTAAACGGTGCCAGGATTTTATGCGTTAACTTTGATTAATTAATTAGAAACATTTTAATCTGTAAAAGATTTCAATGCAATGAATCATATTTTTCTTTTTCACATGCCAAGGTTGTATTTGTTCCTGGTAAACCCATAAATTTGATGTAGAAACATCTGTAAACAACAACGACGGACAATAAAGTTGCTTCTCTTGGCCCACTGGGGGTTCAAGTTTGTTTCAGAAAATGATTTGATGGGAGGTTGGAAAAGACTATTGCTGTGTTCATTATTCAAACCAAAAATACCATATCAATGCAAAACATGTTCCATCAAGCACAGCCTCCCACTACATTTAATACTTTGTTTTTAATAATTATCCACAATTTATATTAAGCAGCTTTGTGGAACCACATATCACTACAAATCCATAGAAAAAATAAATAATAAATCGCTAGAAGAAATTTCTCCTTGTGAAGTTACATATGAACGTACTGGAACATCTCAGTAAATTAAATATTACTGAAAAGCTCATTTATTTAAGTAGGTCAACCAAAGAAGCAAAACTATAAACAATATTTTATGGAACCAATAAAAAGTTGATCAGTAGTCCAGTAGATACAGCAAGACACACAAGGATGAAAAGATACAGAAGGTCGTTGCTGAAGAAGCTTGTGATTGAGAATGTTAATTTGGAAGGTTGAGTGGAAGGAAAGTCAAGCAAGTAACCCGGAGAGCAACTGTCTAGAGAATTGAGAAACAACGTCCTTTGAAGAAAATGTTGGGAGAATTCCAAGGTTAAGAGGCTGCAGTCAGTGCTTCAAGGCCAAACACAAAGACGTACATACTTTTTAATAGACCAACGTTTCGATTGTTTTTTTAGAAGTCTTCTATAATGCTTCAACTTTTGGGGAAATTAAGTTTTGTTTTTCACTAGCTGTAAGACATTCTAATCAAAATAATTAGAGAAATTGCTTGAAATATGTCACTCTGAATAACAATAAATTATAGAAAGCTAGGTTACTCTTGGTAATACTACAAATATTGAAATAAGTGAACACTAATTTATTGTTAGTGTTGTTGTTGAATAACTGCCACCAATTATCCGGTTGGGCTGTTATCATTCAGCATTTGTGCAGCAATAGACGTGATGCATTTAAATACAAATGCAGACATGAGGTACCTTTGACTTCCTTCTCATTCCTGAACCAGCGGAGGTCGGCAGCGGGCTTGCTTCCCTGAGTGATGCAGGTCAGAGTGATGTGGTCCCCCTCCATGGCTGGCTTTGTCAGGCCGTTGATCTCCGGCTTTTCTGGCACACCTGGATGATGGAGTGGAAATCACAGCAATAGAAATAGTTCAGGTACCACAGTCTCTCATTATGCAGCCATAATTCTATTATGGCTGCTTGGGATTTTTTTCAGTAGCTTACCCACATGCAGAGAGATTAAGGAGCACACTCCGGAGCTTCACCAAACAGTTCCAGGACACATCAGGCTTTTATTGGCATACAGTTAAGAAGTTTTGCTTATTATTTGTTTACAAAAAATACTGACACCTCTCTGTATAGCTTATTGCTTACTGTAATTCTTTGTTTTATGTAATTCTGCTTTAACTTAATAAAGAAAAGTATACTTAGAAAAGTATACACACCCTTTTTTCCACTCTGTCACATACCTAAAAATTAATGTATTTTTTGAGTTTATATGTGATTAACCAACACAAATTTTCACATAATTGGTAAGTGAAAGGAAAATTATAAGTGGTTTTAATTTTTATTTTACAAAACAATAAACAACAGCACTATGTCTTTCAGGGTATGTCTGCATGAGCTTTGCTCATATAGAGATCAAAATGTTTTCCTGAAATAGCTCAAACACAGTAAGTTTGGATGGAGAGAATCAATGAAATAAATAATTTTAAACACTAAGTAGTGTTTTAAAAGCATTCACATGGCTACACTCCTGTACAAACTGTAGCAGTAAAACTTTTTAATTGACCATGGTAACAGCAGTGCCCATAAGGCATCAATCAAGACACAAATGTTAAGTTGAAAATCTTGTTTTAGTTTGCATGTGTGTTCATGTGGGTAAGCAAAAGCTCATGATCAGGTAAGAGGCCACAGGCTTGTACAGAAAATGTTAATTACTGGCCTTTCCTGTAATGAGTGTTTTAAGTGACTTGCATCTGCCCTTCTGTTGTCAGTGAGAAATAGGTTTGCCTGGGGCTGAGTGACTGCAAGGTCTGTCAGTCAATGCCATTGACTGACTCTTGCCTTGTTTGTCTAACCACAATTTAACTGTGCTAACAACTTAGCAAAGTTAAATTGACCTATGGTTAGTGTTTGTGAATAGGTAAAAGCTGAATACATAATGTCAACAAAAGCGGCAGTATTCAGCAAGAACGGACTTTACTCATGTAATGAAACAATTGGAATCAAATTTTATTTTGTAGGTTTTCAATGGCATTGTTCTGCAGTACAGAAAAAAAAAACATTTTTATTCTATCTAAGTTATGTTGCAGATTAGACACAATATTCATTTGATGTAGTCATGTTCATTTTGTGCAAAAAAGGTTAGAGCCATTGAAAATAAAACATTAGGACATTATGCCTTTATTTCATTACATGTAAATTTTCCTCTAAGTGTGAATCTGATGATACAGTATTTTTAGTGGTTGATTATTCCACTGCTTTCATCTGTGTCATTATTACACGAGAAATTGTTTCCTTCTTCTAACAGAAAAACACATATTTGTATGTGTAGTCCAACAGATTTGAATATGAAGCCGTTTGAGTATTTCCTCCAAATCATTTCTACTTGTGTTCATTGCCAGCATTGAGTGTCTTGATGTAGCAGCTGATAAAACCAGGCCATTCCCAGATCATTTTGTATAATTATTAAATCGGCGTCTTTGTTTCCTGGCGCGCTACATTAAGTATTGTTCAGCATTGCAAAAATAATTTCCCCCACATCCTTATTGAGCAGTCGCCTTTAATGTCTCTAATTTTGAGAACGCTTGTTAACACAGAGAGCTAGCTAATGGTCCTGGAGTGCATGAGCACATCTATTAACATTAGCAAAAAACTAATTGGAAAGATAATAAGCCCAAAGGCAGGAAATGAAGCAATGTTTGTGTAAAGTGATGATCACAACACAAACATGTCTGAAAGGGAGGAGTGGTATTAACAGTCTGTTTTTATGTTTGTTTGTGTCCAGCTGCAGGCAAAAGCAACACGCAGTTTTAACCATATTAAATCAAAACAAAGGCATTAGTGGAAACATTTTCTACAAAGAAAGACAAACACATCATGCAGCAATTTGTATAAAATGCTCTTACCTAAGACGGTGAGGTAAGCTTTGGCTGTTCTGACCGGCATGGTGAAGAGAGAGCAGGTGTACAGGCCCTCGTCGCCCAGTGTGACGTCGCTGATGCTGATGGTCAACTCTGACGATGTGGCGCGCACAAGCTCAATCCGGTTGTCCCTTAAAGCTGGGGAAGACGGATGTAAAATACACATGTCTTAACAGAGCAACTGGGTGGAGGTTTTAGTGCATTCATAATATTTGATGAAAAGCAAACCTTGCTATTCGAGTACATAAAAACGCTGTTTTTATATCACTTATATGACAAGTTTGTCATTCTAACACTCCATTACTCATTCACACAAGAACAAAATCTCTGCACAAAGAAGCTGTTTGTGGTGAAGTGGTTTTTTGCAACCAAATGAACCTCTTGATTTTAACCCTACTTGGATAAAACTTAAAACTAGAGATGTACAAGAAAATAGGATGATTTTGGTCTGATTGGTTCTAATCAGTGATTGGCAAGTCAAACAAAGAAAATACGTTATGTTCCCCCCCACCCCAACTAATTAATGTATCGAAATAAGAACACACTCAATTCTATAAAAGCATTAACCAAAAGCATGCAATTTGATTAACTTTTTCTAAAACTCAATACATTTTAAATAAAGATTGGGTATATATGTTGTGATGTGTCACTGTTAAAATTCTTATAGTTTATACTTTTACTGTTGAATTTATTAACCTGCAGCATAGTTTTCTTTAAATTTATTGTATTTGAAATGTTTTTGGATTTCTGTATTTTCCGGACTATAGAGCGCACCTCAATATAAGCTGCACCCACAGAGTTTTAAAATAAATGTAAAAAAAAAACTGGAAACGTACATATATGAGCCGAACCAGGGTATAAGCCGCTGGTATCTCCGCTGCTCTCGGTTACATCTGCATTTAACCTGTTTAATCCCAAATTTTTTCCTGCAAAATAAGTGCATGCATTTCAATCCTTGGTCCTCCCTCACACATGATATTTATGAATTATTACATTTTATGTTGGTTATGTTAGTGAAAACGTAGGTTTTACACACGGCAACAATTGCTGCCGGTGGGAAACTGCATAGTCAAAGTTACAAACAATGGTTACAAGAGTCTTCAGAAATATTTTAGATACATGGAGATTCAATGCCTCATCTTGCAGATGTCATTGTTTCAATGTGCCGAGTGACCTTTGACCTCATTTGGTCATTTCATCAATGAGGCAAAGTCAGGTGAAAATGTTAGTATGAACAAATGTGCATCTGGGAGGAAATTATCCCTGTTCTACAAGACCAAGCGCTACACCTTGGGACTGTCCTAAACTAGTTTCAGGCATGGCGTCATCTTGTAATAGTCATTTAGTGCATAGGTCACACTTTGTGGATTGGAACACCTTTTGGGGGTGTTAGGGTAGGGAGGGGTTCAACTGTGTGAATGACAGTGATGTAGAAGACATCATTTTGAGGTTTCTTCAGGTCTGGAAGATCTAAAATATTTGATAGTTTTAAGCTGTGTGGGAAAAGCATGGCGTATAAAATAAACAGCAAAGCTACGGACACATAGCATAGTGCTGTCTATGTATTATGCTAGCAACAACAATTGTTGTCATGCTTACATTCACTCTTCTTATGATCAAAATATGGATGAAGGGATACAATTTTCTATATACATCAGTAGAAGACACTTGAGAGAACATATGTTCAAAATATTTTATTTATAAGTATTTTACTGACTTCCTCTCTTGAACAGGTTTGTGACTAATATTTACCTACAGCATCACAGGCAGAAAGGTCTGGTCATGTGACCTTTCACACTAAATACATGAAATTGCTTAGACACACAATTATTTTATTTTAAAACTTCAATTATCTGCAAAAAGTCAAAAAAAAAATTGTTCTAGAGCTTCTAGAAGTTAGAAAAAATGTGTGGCAACAATTGTTGCCGGTGGGATTAAATGGTTAAGGAAGCAGCCCTGCGTTTCCAACACCGAACCATGGATTTGTTCATGCTGAGCTTACGTGCAGGGGCTATCGATCTGTACTGCCAGATCGATAGCCTTCAACTTAAAGCTACATCATATGAACTTCTTCGTGTTGTGTCCTTGATGAGGGGGTATGAATTTGAAAACATTTCTCCGTCGTGCTTGCTGCAAGCATGTGATTGTTCTAAAGGAAAATCAGCACTTTCTTCTTTGATTTCCAATTTTGACTTCCAATGATTCACTTCCTGCTACAGAGCCCCCTGGTGGTTGAAGAAAAATCCACAGGAATGCAGCACCGGGATATAAGCCACATGGTTCAAAATGTGGGAAAAAAGTAGCGGCTTATAGTCCGAAAAATAAGTTATTTGAAACATTTAAGTGTCAGTCAAACAAATCAAGATGTCTGTAAGAGAGCAATGTGTTTATGTGTTCTAAAGACATTTTTTATTGTATCATGATTTCTCTTACACAACAATAAAAAAAGCGTGACCTTAAAAGCACCTTTCCGTTAAATCTGAAAAGGAAAGCATTTAAAAACCTCCACAGTGAACTATGGTGGAACCAGTTTCTCTGCTGAAAACCACAGGTAACATTTTGAAAATGTAATCTTCCCAAAAAGAAAAGTAAAGCGATGGAAATCAATACTGCAATAAGAGGAATGGAGAGAAAAGCGCAACAAGAGTTTGGTAAAATGTGAGAGTTGAAAAAGATTTGCTGGTTGATCAGCACTCAACAGTCTCCAAGCTTGTCCTTTCATTTTGTATCTGTGATTCAGTGGGAACAGGCTCTACAATTTTAGAAAGTAGTGACACCTTGAAAATTGGCAGGATTTGTCATGTTCATCTAAAGGGTACATTCAAAGCTATAAAACCTAAACATACAAACAGACAAGTTTGTGCATTCAAAAAAGACCCCTTGAATTTGTCAATTGTGACATTGCTGAGGAGAGGATCCATTCATGGATTGTTTTTACGTGAACAAAACATTTCCACAGAACTCATTAATTTAAGCACCCAAGGATGCTTTGTTTTTAATGTTTTTTTGCAATGCGACTCTGTATGTGTATGCGCGTGTGTGTGTGTGTGTGCGTGTGTGTGTGATTGATACACTGACAGTATATGCTGAGAACAAATCTATGCCTATGTGTGAAAATATATGTATTCCTAAGCAGACAACTCATTAGTCAATATTTGTTTATTTATTAGAATCTCCATTAGTTTCCACCAATCTGGTTATTAGTCTTCCTGTGGTCCAACTGATAAAACACAAAAATGTTAATACCAACACGTAAGACCATTTTGAAAAAAACAGCGAACATCTCATTAGATAATTTGGCATTGTGACGAATGTGTCTTGGATTTGAGCAGCAACCTTAAATGCTTGCATCTTGCCCTAGTGTCCTCACATCAAGCTAATAGCATCATAATTGAGCTTAAATGCACAATGAGGTATGTACACCTCTTCCCCATAATGCAAATAAATATTTACACCTATGGAACTAGAGCAAAACAAATATAATTTTTTTGTGTTGTTTTGGAATGGAATTGCTTCATTTAATTCATTGAAACCCTTTTTTTATCTTATTTTCATATGACCCTTGGCTGCTATAATATCGCCTTTCATGGTTAGAAAGGCGATAAAAACTTTGACATTGATTTTGTGTGAGAATAAAATTCCCAATATAACCAGAAGGTTTGCTTTAAAACAGAATTGACTCCTATTTGCAGCATTATAAGTAGCTAAGTAGTAGTTAAGTAGCATTAATACCACAAGTGCGTGAATTTTCGTCCAAGACCAATAATCTGCAGACAATTTCTGGAAAGTAGATGCAAGTTTACTGTTTAGATTAAAGCTTTTATGTGTCATTAGCAGGATAAAAAGCAAAATGCATCTTGAAGATGAAAACATAGACTGCCTCATTATGGAAATCTCAGAGAACTGTTGCTGCCCTCTGCACATTTGCCACATCACAATATTCCTCTAATCACTCTCTTATTTCAAAAAAGATTTGCTTGTGCTCACAAGATCATAAAGGTTATTCTTCTTGGCAAAACAAGCCAAGTATGAAAAGATGAGAAAAGAACACTTTATTTTAAATTTGGGGCCCTGCAGTCAAACTGAAGTGCAAAAAGAAATCTGAAATGAGAACAATACATTTTGAGGCATAGCTAACTTGAACCATCTTCTCAAAAACAGAGTTGTTTTATTTATTCACTCCCAGTTAAGTGTAAGAATCAGGCATTACAGTGGTATTTTTGTTGTAACATGCTTACTACAGCGTTCACAAAGTGAACCAATAAATATGGAGAAAAAATAGCAAAACGTCTGATGTCATCTCAGTCAGTCATGGGATGCTAAGAATTGCTTTGCTGCATCCAGGCCTATGCCCTACAGTAAACGGGAAAAGATTTGGAATCAGTCTGACTAAACGACATCTGCTCACTCTCATTTATTACTGCATTTGTTCTGTCCCTTCTCGTTCCTCGCAACACTGGTTATCTCTACACTGACTCTGAACAGGCGTGACATGTTGATATACTGTAAGCACATGATATATCTTTAGGCTTTACACCTGTGACAGTCCATTTCTGCTTCTGTGCACGAATGAATACACACGGTCATCAAAGCAAGACCACAGAGTTAGTTTTAGTCAAATGCACTGCCAGCTCACTTAATGAAGAAGCCCATCTATATGTTCCATGTTCTATGCTTGCAAAAGACAAAAATACAAGACTACAGAAGCTCACTCTGGTCACAAACTCTGTCTATCCTGCTTGAGTAGCACTTTTTCTGCTTCCTCCCACCCCAAGACCTAATTCTGTCTACTCCAGCGGCTTCACTAACCTGTGCAAGTTAAACAATGCTTCAATTCAACTGTTTTCTTATTTGCTTTGGGCAAGGAACTATGAGCAGCCAAATGTCAGAAAATACATTTACTGGCTCACTAGCTGTCTCAATGCAACCCTGCCTTCATCTTTGCCTCTCCTCAACACTTCTTTTAGAGAAGCAATTTATGAGACATCCAGAAACCGAGAAACACACAGAGTATTCAGTCCTGCTGGTCTACTGAAACCGAAAAATACAAACATGAACTCGTGACTTGACAAGGTCGGGTGACACTGCACTATGTAGTGTAACAATAGAATAATATAATAAACTTATTTGAGTCATCACCAGCATCCAAATGTCATGGCCAATTAAAAATATAATTGCTTATGAACTTGAGGACCATTGTCATTTAACACAGAATGAAGAATATGTCCTCAATAATCAGTGGGAAATTCTATTAGAATTACAGCAATCAAACCATCCTAATAATCACTGACCATCTTTTAGCCTTATTCTAGTGCTGTTTTGATGAGTGGCTGATGAGCGCCAATACTTTTAGATCAGAAGGTCTCCTCCTATATCATTAAATTCTTCCACTGATTTTTTTAAAATAAGATTCAAGTTCAGAAAATACCAACAGTGGATGAGGAAGGAATTCAAGAAGAACCACATCTTTCTGAGAGAAAAGATGTGACAACAGAAATTATTTGCTTTCTGGGTAAAACATAAATTCCCAATTGAATGTAGACAAGACCATGACTTCAGAAAGTATTAAATAGACTAAGGAGTACAAAATTAGAATAGTAACAAAAATGTGAGACCACTTCTAATAAAAAAAAATAAATAAATCAAGCTGGAGCAGAAGTGGACCTTGCAACATAACAATGAAAAACGATACTAAGGACTGGCTGAATAGGAGTAAGAAATGGAAAGGCCTGGGCCAAGTCAGTGAGATTCTGTGGGATGACTTGAAACAGTCTTTACATACAAGAAACCCCTCAAACATCTCACAGTAAAACTTTCCTTGTGCCATTTTCCTTAGAGACTGGCAAATGGCAACAACAAGTGTCCTATTGATGTTATTTCAACCAAAATGGGTCAGACTAGCAAATAGGTGATAGGCTGGCTATGTTAATAGTTTGCTCAGGTTTGGGGGTTGACAGACAGTTTTCTATATGCCAGTAAAGATTGAAGACTTTATATATACATTAAAATAATAAGAACTGAAGACTCATGTGCTTTTAGGACATTGGGCTTTCATGTGAACACTGTAAGTAAAAGCAAACAGAGTAAGCAGTATAACCTCTGCTCCACACTCTGCAAAGTGAAAGGTTGGGTATTGACAGAGCAGCCAGAAAGGAGGAATGCATCCATTGCTATTCATCAGCAACTGCAGCAGTCTGCCATCCATTACAAGCCATTAGCACTAACAGTCTTCAGTGTTTTCATGAAGGATAGTGTTGTTGTCAACATCAAAGAATAGCACATTTGTATTTGACAGATTATTTACTGGATGTACAACCATATTTTCTGCTCAATGAGCTCCAGCTTTTGTCTCTTATAAAGATTGACAGAAAGTAAAGATGCATTTGTTAACATCAAAGTCTGATTTATCTCTCCAACAAATGGTCAATACACCTTTGTAGATTCTGCTGCTTGTAAAGTACATAGATCTTGGTATTTGTATGTGTGATCAAGAAAGAAAGCCATATATTAAACATTTAAGTGCATTAACCATACCAACTCAAAGCACCTCAAGACTTGACAGGTACAAGTTTGCCAAAGTGGTTGCACTTTTCTTCCAAAGCCTGTGGATGCACAAAGATTTTCCATCTAATTACGAGTGCTGATGGCTGCTGGCTCTGTTAAAGTTTCCCTGAATGCAGCCAACTCCGATCAGACAGCAGCGTGTAAACGACCGCGACACCAAAGCCACATGATTCTCTTTTCCCAAACAGAAATGGGCAGAACAGAGAGGGCAAGTGTCAGCTATCTCTTTTTAAAAATCTGCTGAGGGTGAGAACAGAGGCACAACGTTGAAAGGGGAAAAAAAAACAAAAAAAAACTGAGACTAAAGGAAGCTGCAAAGAGAGAAGGTCAGAGATGGCTTGTTTCCATTAAATTAGAAGCGACATTTTTATTCCTAGGGAACATGTTCAGTGAACTGGCAGCCTCACTGATGATAACTGTAATGATACAAACATATTGTATAGGATATTAAGATGCAATCATTGCTGAGAATTCAATGAAAACAAAGCTTGAACAGTAATTAACAGTCTGTTTCCTCTGTGTACATCCAATATCCCTAATGTTGGTTTTGACTCAGGAAGATCCAGGAGTTCAGAATATTTTCAAGAAATGTTATACTCTTCCTTATCTGTTTATTGCATTATTTCTTATCTTAAAAGAGATTCAATTAAATAAATGTGCAAAAACAATTACTTTGTAATATAATTTTTTTTCTTTACCACTTAAGTACATTTTGCCCCCTACATCTCACACATTGTTTTAAATAATCTCATGGTCAATGGAGAGAGCATACACCAGCACAAAGTAGTACATGGAGATTTACAATCTGATCTGCCTGTAAGCAATAAAACCATCTTAACAAATACAAAATGTGACCTGTTAAAAAATGTCTGAAAATTCTTGATGATTTGTAAAATAAAGAAGCAAATTTACAGCAGATCTTCTTGTAATAGGTTTCAGTTGTGCATACTTATTTTGTTTATTTCTTATAAAGAAAGATATTTAAGCTGTTGTTACAATGTTTGTATTCCTAACTTGTTGGTGTTATGAAATACCAATATTTATACAGGTTTAAATGTGCGGACGTTTAGCAACTTTTGTGGACCATCGAGGCCTCTCATGTTTTTGAAGCGCTTGGTCAAAATGCATCTCCATCTTTTATTATTTCTGTATGTGAGTTGAGCTTAAGAATGTAGAAGTCATGATTCAACTATATCAGGACAGACTACTTTGCTTCTGTCATGATTAGTGCATTTATTATTATTATTATTATTATTATTATTATTATTATTATTATTATTATTATTATTGCCAAACAAATACCAGTTGAATCAATAATAAAGTAAGGGTGTTGCCATGTAAATCTGGCTTTACATCTGTAAGTCAACGCCAGACTCTAGTGTAGTTTTAGAATTTATCTTCCTATGTCAGTGAACTAAAAGGGCGGTGAACAATATTGTAATGAGGTATTACTTTAAATTAAAAATGATTACTTATAAAATTATCAATATACAAGCTCAGCCTCTTTTAGCCCTCATTTCTTGTGACATGTCTAGACATTTAAATTGGATACTTATCAATCAGTCTTCTGCAAAAACACTGTCCTAGTAATTAAAATATAGAAAAATGGTTCTAAGCATGTGTGTGTTGGGTGTTAATTACATTTCTACATCTGGCTTGCACAGACACGAATAACACATGCATCCACAATCCACAGAAAAGGAGTCATGACTCCTTTTCTGTCCAACATATTTGCACACTTCCCTTCATTCTTTTATAATCTCTCTTTCTTTTCCCGTCTGCCCTTTCCTTTCCAGCTTTCTCCCATGTCTCTCCTCCCCATCCCTTCATCTATCTAGGGACAGCGTGTATTAGGACAGAACCTTGGCAGGTGTTTGCTCATTCAAGTGACACAGTTTTATAATGAGAAAAGTGCAAATTTCAAAATATACATTCAGCTGTCTCTGTCTGGATGCGGACGCTCTCTTTTCCTTGTCAACAACCCACCTCGGCATTGAATTTGTCTGCGTGTGTATGTATGTGTGTGTTTGTAAGAGAGATAGAAGGAGAGCAAAGCAAACAGAAATAATCCTCACTGAATAGTTTCATATGCATTCTGTAGCTTGAGCCATTCCTCAACCTCCATTACCTGTTGTACGTTGCTGAGATAAAGCAGGCTGTGTGATATGTAAAATGTGCCATTCTCCATACGGTAATTGGCTTGCATAGATTTTTTTTCCTGTGACAGAGATGATTTTCTTTCATCAGTCTCTCCCTGCCGTGTGGAGTTCAGTGGGACACCGTCACCAGCCCCACTTCATTAAGTCCTTGTGAGAAGCAGGCCACTGAGGAGACAGCTTGCGCCCATCAACTCAATAGTATTTTTTTAGCATTTTTTTTCTCCTCAGCTCAAGACTGCAGCAGGAGTCTAGATGTCTACAAAGTAAAGAAAATTTGGGGGGGTGATATGCAGTGGCTTGCAAAATAATTCATACTCCTTTAACTTCTCATATTTGGTCCCAATACAGTCTAGACTTTAATATATTTATTTTGATATTGTGGGATAGATGAACATAAAATAATATTAAAACCGCAAGCGGCGTCGGGCAGTCCTCGCAGCTCATTGCCGCTCCGGCCTATTGGCGACTGCGACCAAGAGGGCCGGCGAGGGGCTGGCGAGGGGCCCCCTCAGAACTTCAATCCAAAACGGCCGACTTCCTGTTTGAGTTGCACTATGACATTAATTGTATTTTCTGTGCGTCTTAGGGAGCTCTACAAGGCGCAAATTTCATGTCTCTACCATAAACTAAGGTCAATGCAGAGGGTATTTTGAAAGTTGCTAGGTGGCGCTGTCAAGGCGATTCTCGTGCAACTTTTGCAATGACCTTAAAATACGTAAATTTTTCGCAGTCTTGACACGTCCGCCAAGTTTGGTGAGTTTTTAATATGATAAAGCCCTCAAAAAGCCAATTCATTTGAAGGAAGCATAATAATAATTTACAACATGATTACAATAGGCCTTCGCAGAGTTTGAGTTGTTAAGTGGAAGGACAATTACACATATCTTTTACAATAAAAAAAGTTATAATAATAAAAACCGGATTTAGGCCTGGACTTCATTTGGGCCATTCTACCACAGAGGAATGTTTTTATCGAAACCATTTGTACTTTGTAGTGCAGCATATTTAGCACTGTTCAACTAGAAGGTAAACCTCTGCACCAGTTTACAGACGACCGTAGCCTCTAAAATTGTTTTTAGCAGGATTGCCCTGCATTTAGTTAAACCATCTGACTAGGGGGCGTGCTGTGGTGGCGCAGTGGTTTAGCACGCCCCACGTTTGGAGGCCTCAGTCCTCGACGCGGACGTCGCGGGTTCGAC
>CAEFZX010003833.1:0-22089 GCA_903066825.1 Alfaro cultratus | reverse complement strand
ATTAAATATCTCATTTTCACTGCTACCTGGGTCTCCAGCGTTTGCCTCACCACCTCACCTACACCCACTTCATGACAGATGTACCTTTATCATTTCATGACATCCCTAAGTTTCTCTTTTAAACAAAAATCTGATAAATGTTTCTCTTCTGGAAGCAGCCATGAGAAGATGGGAACCGCCTGGGCGTCTTTGGCAAAAGATGGCCGATGAAGGAATTATGGGAAAACCTGTCATGAGGTTGAATTGGTCGCCTTTTGTCATTCATGCATGGACCCACAATTCCATTCTTCACCAACTAAGGGCAATCCATGGCGAGAAGGCCTGATGGTTGTCCTCTTTGTCCTAACCGTGAGTACTTCAGCTCTCTCCTCTTTCTCTCTTTCCCATCTCCGACTTGTCAGCGTCCAACAATAGCGCTGTGTGCTCTTGAACTGATATTTCGGTGGAATCTGACTGGGCTGATGCTGAGGATGCACGGTGTGAAATGCTTAAGTCTAAAGTTATTTCAGAAATCTCACATTGTGTGCGTCTTACAAGGGTTACAGCGCCTGCAGCAGCCTGACGTGGATAGAGCCATACTTTCATGTTGTTTGCTGCACATATCATGTGAATGATGCAGCTGACATTGAGAGTCACTGGTCTAAGCAACATTTTTTCAATCTGTTATTGTATGTGCAAACTGTGCCTCAGTTCTCTCAGCTGTCAGGAGGAGCTCCTGGTGTAATCTTCTGTTTCTGTGTTCTGCTCATCTTGGTAGTATAACAAGGGCTTTGAGTTTCTGCTGCATTTTCTATCAACATGATGTGTTTTTCTCGGAAAGTATTTTCTGTCTTTTTTCATTCTCTAGAGTGGTCTCACATGAAACCCCGTATGGTTTAGCAGTTTCTCAAACAGACCGGCCCGTTTGGCACCAACAACCATGCTACTTTCACTCACTTAGAGTTAAGGTTAGAATCATCAGACTCCCTGATGACATCACACAAAATTCTTAATACTTCCGTAGAAGTGGCCATAACAAAACCTGGTGATATTGTATTACTTCCAAAAGAACATAGACAAAATTGTCGCTGAATTGCAGCAAGAAAACTGAACAATAACAAGGCCAAATGACACGAGGTTGGCACATGTCTCTTGAGGTATATAAGCAGACTCTTCCATGGCAACTTGTTCCAGATCATCTTGGTTGCGTGGTCTTTGAAAATGACCAGTGACCTTAAGAACCTGCCAAAGATTCTCAATGGGATTAAGATCTGGGCTCTATGAGGGCCACTCCAAAGTCCTTTGGTGTCCCTCTAAAGTGGAAACTGCATTATTAGGGTTGAAGGCCTCTCCCTTCCTTTGCCAAACAAAAGCAACATCCCTGTGGTCCAAAGAGCTTAAGGCGAGACTCTTCAAACCAACGATCAGACAAATTACCATGATTCATTCTTTGGCAAACTTAAGTTGATGTTTCAGCACTGGAGATTTTCTTGAACACTGACCTCGGCTCAAAATCCTCCACAATGAAGAGGTCTCTTTTACTGGACATCAAGTCCAGTAGAGCCCAGCTAAGGAGCAATCACCATGGCAGAGACCACAGGATACTTGTTGGCAACTCTGATTGTTTTTTTTTGTTGTTCTTTTTTTTTTGTCTCCAAAGTTTTTGAGATCTTGTGCTTACAGCCACATCCAGGTTTGTTTGCAACAGAATTTGTCTCCTGGTGTTTTGCAATGATGCAACATACAGCTGTTCTACAGACCATGAAATGTTTGGAAAAGACTGTTAGGCCTTCACCCTCATGATGAGCGTCTAATCCTCTTTCTGAGGTATAGACTCATGTCTTTTTTTTTTTTGTCTGTTTGGTTTTTTTGGAATGATGAATTTCCTTTTTACCAAACATATGAGTGTAGTCCCTGGCCCTGCTGACCCTAACCAGAGTTTCTTTACGAAAGGTCCCATGTTGATTGATTACTCAGATGTGATCAGGTGTGGTTAATTGACTTCTCAGACTTGTCTTTGAATTAATTAAAGCAGCAGAGGGCGAATAGTTTCTGCCTTCTCATTTTTTCAGCGTTCTTGTTACAGTCCAGCATGTCATTGTCATTGGAAACAATATGAGTTTAATAGTAAAGCACATTTCAGCAGCAAGGTAGTTCAAAGTGCTATAAAAATATCATAAATACATCATATAGTTGTGAAAGCCAGCAGCTGATATGACATTCTGTCAAGTAATATCTATAAAATCATCAATACGCATCAAATATGTTGGTCATATTTGATGACCAACATATTTGTTGGTCATCAACAAATATGACCAACATATGATCATATTTGTTGGTCATATTTGATGACCAACATATTTGTTGGTCATCAACAAATATGACCAACATATTTGTTGGTCATATTTGTGACCAAAAGCTTTTGGTCAAAAGCTTTTGACCAGCTTTTGCTGGTCAAAAGCAACAGGTGGGTTTTTAGTCTTGATTTAAAGAAATTCAGTGATTCAGCTGTTTTGCAGTTTTCTGGACATTTCTGCAAGGTTCTAGATGCCTACAAGCATTGACTCACTGCTGCGTGATTGGCTGATTCACTACGGTCATTACAAGCAATCAGACATTTGTGCGTAAATATGTGGCCGATGAACCGCAGTCGATTGTCTCCACGACATACCATTTATTCTTCCTCTGTGGGTGTGAGGTTGGAAGGTGAACACACAACATGTCTGGGAACTAGCCGGATGCCCACTGCACTTCGTAAAGTGGCACTTCCTTCCTCAACACACTCCAGACTATGCGTTGAACTGCTGCCTGGCAACCATCTGGACAGGACCCAACAGCTTTGTGTGTGTGTGCATGTGTGTTAGCGGGACAGCTTCAGTGTGGGACTGACATTCACGTTTGGCTCTAGCTTGCTCTAACGACAGACTCTTGACGGCCATAAATTCTCGCTGTGTACATTATTGTCAGGTACGGCTTGTGTTTGGCTATTGTGCACGTGGGTGTGCGCCATGCTGGTGTGTCTGAATTCAACAGCACTCTTGTTAGGAAATTCCACGCCACATTATTGGGTAGTCTTGGTGACGGCATGGCTTCATTCCCAGACTGGATCCCAAAGGATTAAAATAAAAGACAAAACTCTGCAAAAAATAAAAAATAAATCAGTCACCTGTTCGCTAACGAGAGTGACATTTTTAACTATCTGGAGCTGAGAAATTAGGACTATCACAAGGCTAACAATTTGCTTTTGATAATTCTTGGGGCCTTTTCACTGTCTTGGCTGGGACAAACGTATTCATCTAAATCCAAATTCGAAATTCCTTTCCCCTTCTTTTAATCAAATCCTTCCAATTTAGAAAGGATTCCAGAGCAAAGGGGTTGGGGGCTTGTGGGGGAGGGATGGGTGGATGAAGTTCCAGCAGATGCCTTAGTGATGGCAAAGGAAGCTGCAGCACTGAAGCAGAGGGTGATACATCACAGCCATCCTCGCAGGGAGGCGGTGGTGAGGCACAAGTAAACGCTCCTAAATCATCATCCTGGGACAGATGGGGGCAGAGGGGAGGGGCCTGTCACATGACTCCCCCATGCCCTCCTCCATCAAAACAAATTATCAACGGTCGGGGCAAGGGGACGAATGTGACAGCAGACCAACAACTTGTAAAGGAGCTGTTGTCTTTGTTCCAATGATTGCAAAAACTCAGACATAAGGTGGACTATTAGGAGATTTGGTAAAAAAAAAATTTCATCTGGCCATTTTGTATTTATTTTTCAATCAATTGGTAACAAACACTTCCAACATCAAGTATTCATCCTCTTTTTTGTGTGTTCTATCACTCTACAAGCCACAAAAGTGGTGATTTATGACAGACCAACACAAAGTGAAGTGGAGCATAACTTTGAATTGGAAGCAAAGTTATAAATCCTTGTAAATAATAATCTGAAAGGTTTACTTCCCCAAAGCAGTACCTATTAAAAACTGATTTTGCACCAATTAAAAATTCAGTTTTATTTTGGGGTTCATTTCCGCAAGCTTTATGGGACTTCATCTAGCATTATTTGATGCTGACGTTCATCAAACTGTGGCAGATTGGATGGAGAGTATCTTATTTTAGAGTCTTGCCACTGGTTCTCAATTGCTTTAGTTCTGGACTTTGACTGGGCCATCTGACACTAATCTAAGCCACTCCATTGTAATTCCACCTGTGTGTTCAGAATCAGGGTGATGCTGGTAGAAAATCAACCGCATAGCATGGTACCGCCACCACTGTGTTTTGACAGTGGGGATTGTGTTGGGTTAGTCTTGCTGCTGCACAAACCATTTTGCATGATGGCAAATACACGCCATATGACTTTTCTGTCACCTCTCAGTTGTGCACTACTTTGTGTTGGTCTGTCACAAAAACCAAACAAAAAAAATATCCATATAAAATACTATGACAACTAGTTTGTTGTCGCAATATGAAAAATTATGAAAAGTGAGCACTTTTGCAACTCCCAACCCGAGGTTTTGATTTCGGGTGTGATGTTATTTCGGGCTGCATGGCTGCTGACGAACCGTCAGCGGGAACTAGAATCGCATAAATAAATGCATGGCGCTCCTTGCTGCATGGGAGGTCTTTAGCATCGTGCGCTTGCACTCCCACAGATATTTAACATATGTACTTTACACTTTTAAATCACTCTGCAGCAGGAAGCCACGCAGACATCTGGAAGAAGAAGAAGAAAAAAAAAGCAACAAAAAAACTCTTCTTCAAGGTGAGCTCTGAAAATAAAAGCACATTTTGAAGCCTCCTCCAAAATAAGCCAGAGAACAACAGAGCACAGAAAGAAGATTTCTGCTGCTCTTTTTAAATGCATGGAAGGGAGAGGAAAACAGACTGCACCCCTTGATAATAAAGAGCAAGTTTATGCTAAAATGAAAAAAGAAGCTCCCTACCCCCCTCCTCTCTTACGACCTTCTATCTGCTAACACGCACACACACACGCACACTCTCTCCTCCCTTAGCCTATATAAGCAGACAGCAGTTGAGCTGCCCCCCTCCGCCCTGCATTCTCTTCCTTCACTTAAACATACAAAAGCTACGTGTGCAGCTTTTAAACACGCCAGAACATTTCTTCTGCTTTCTCGGTGCAACTTTTAGGCAAAACGAAAAGATGAGCTGTTTTGCCACAGACAGAGTGAGCGGTGCACGCAGCAAAGCTCTGCAATGTGGAGAGAAAAGGCTGAGCTGCGCAGAGAGCTGCTGCCTCCCATCCCCCACAGTCACATAGCAAAGTTCTGCTGCTTTTGCAAGCGGCGGTGCTGCCTTCACGTGCTCCACCGGAGGCTCGGTTTTTGCAGCGTTTAGGTGCTCTTGGAGACGAAACGGGCAGCAGCGCGGCTGTAGTTTTCAGTGTTCAAAAGTAATAAAAAATAATAATAATAATTTTTAAAAAAAAATAGCACGTGAAGCAATGTGAAATAAGTCACTGAAATCTAAAATAAAACTTGCATCGTAGGCATTTTGGTTTTGTTTCTGTCACACCTTCAAACACTCATGTCGCTTTTGCTGACAGATGCAAACATTTATGAATGCTTGTGTGAAATGATCGGAAATTGCAGTTCCCTAAATGGTGACTAAATATAAAAGTGGTGAACATGATGTTCCCCAAAAAGATCTCTGGCTCTGGCTGACATGCTTTTCAAAGCTTAACTATCTTCATTTTAAGCCAATAAAGCTGCAGTGTGTGACTTTCATTAAAAATAAAAAAAATGTTTTTATATATTTGTTAAAACTGTCACCATATCCTGACAGTACTGTATGAGACAGATGATCTGTGAAAAGACCGATCTCCTCCACCTGCGCCCAGTGCTGCTATTGCCGTCTGAAGAAATGCATCGCTCCTGGTCAAAAACAACCAATCAGAGCCAGGAGGAAAGGCTTGGTGCTGTCAATCATCCTTGTGAACGTGCTGCTAAATGTGCTGATGGCAAAAAAACAACTCAGGAAAACTGTTTATTCAGATAATCTGATTGGTTGTTTCTAGTTAGCACTGAAAGCACCTGGAGAAGGCGGAGGATACCATACTGTCACAACACGGTGACAGTATGGTATGTGGCAACAAATAGGTGAAAAAGTATTTTTTACACATTTGCAGTTTCAACACTAACACCTCAAAATCGTTTCACTTAGAATAACTTTTCTGTTTGTGTCTTTTGTGCTTTTTTATAGTAAGTAGTAAATAGAATCAAGGCTTCAAAGCTATGACAGATGACAAATGAAGCAAAGTGACACTGCACGACTTGCTACAGCTCAGCAGTCTTCTGTGAAGATCTATCCAGGCATTCCCAGTTTACATAGGAACACTTTATTGTCTAAAATGGGTCAGTAGTTTCAAAAACACCTGTGTCCACACAGGACCGTTTCTAGAAATATTTTCACCCACACAGCGGAGAACGAACCAAGAAGTGCCACTGTTACTCCTCCAGGCCTGTAAGTGGCGCCAAACAAGGTGTTTGACATTGTAGGTACAAGGTTAACGGTAAACGCAACAGGAAAACAAGAATGGTGAACAGCAAAGCGTGAGTGGAGTGTTTTTGTGTAGAGTGACAACAAAGTCGAGCCTCTTTTCTTCTCGTGTTGTCATTGACGTCGCTATGTACGATGCGTTTGAGTTTATAGGTCAGGCTAGACGTCGAGCTAACACGTAAGGACTTTCACAAAAGCTACTCATTTCAGCAAGTTTTGTCTTCTTTCTTTTCATACATATTCCACAAGAACCAAGAAATTTGTTAACTTGCTTGACATGGTGAGAACTAGAAAGTTCTGGCCAGAAACTTTCCTGAGAAATCCAAATGCAGACCTCCCGAGAAATCCATGCCAGCGGGAACCTGGGGATGACAACATTACAGCTTTTCCCCAAAACCCACAATCATTTTATGAGCAATAACTCAAGAATTGTGATACTACACATCAGAGAAGAGTAATGCAATTCTTTTTTTCCCAGCCCGAGAGAGGACATGCATAGACCTTAAGAAGAAAGAAAGAAAAGGTCTCAATGCTAACTAGCCGCTAGCATACCAGACTCGCTTATATTTAAACACCATACTGGTTGTTTAAATATAAATTTGTGGTTATTTACCATGAAAAATATGTATGTGAAAGACAATAATATGCAAATGTGACAGTTTAACTTTAAGGGAGGTCTATAAAATGAGTTGTCTAAGCTGTGAGTTTTGCCGACCCATTTCAGATTACCTGTTAGCTTACCAGGTGAGTCAGAGCTTTCAACTTCCAGTCCAGGAATTGTTTTAACTGGTGTGTGTGAATTCATAGAGATATCTAGGTATAACATCACCTAGCCCTGAATGTAACAAATCCGTTTTTCTTTTTAGCTTGTATTGTTTTTTAAATTGTGGTAACAATCATCCTTCACTGGATGTTGTTTGTCGTGAGCGTTAATGAGAATTTTCTGAGTTTCAAAACGTGGTTCTCAGGTGCTGGGTGGGATTTTGTTCACGTTATTAGACCTCTTGTGTATTCTTTGACTAACTTTTCAAATGATTTGTCTATTTGTGTTGCATATTTCTTGTTGTCCATTGTTTCTTTAAAATGGGTAAAAACTCTGTGTACCATTTGGGAAATCTCATTCTATGCCTCATTTATCTTAGAGGTCAGAGTCTTCTAATGTAATTCTTGGAGAAGCAGCGGGGCTTGCTCACAGGCCAGGTCAACTATTGTTGGCAGGTGATTATTCTTTATATATTTCAGACACCGAATAATCACACGCCCTACTAGGACATGCGCACCTTTAAATGGGGTTTAACTGACATGTCTTTTTTTTCCTTCTTAGCCTAAGATAAATCGTACTTTGTATCGCAGATCAAGCGATTTAGAAAATGCCGACAACACATGAAGTACGCATGAGGGCTGCTGCTAGGAGAGCGCGAGGCAGGCAGGCAGGCAGAGAACATGAAGAAAAGGGGGTGGGGAGGGAGAGACTGCTGAAGAGCTTTAGAATCCTTTTCTCTATCAACCATACAGAGCGAATTTATACTTCCTCCAAATCGCCTCTCACTCTCACGCGTGCTGGGGGGAGATTTGCGTCTCAGCAAACATTGTGTTGCGCGTTATATTTTGGTGACCCATACACTGTCACTTTTCCACCAGTGTTGTTTCTCTTTTTCTGTCTTCACTTCCTGCTCTATTACTGGCTCGGTACATCCCCCATCCTTCTTTCTGCTCTCTCTCTCCCTTTTTCTCTCTCTGTCACTCTCTCTCACTCACACACACACACACGCACACACTTCGCAGGCACACACAGGTTGTAATTTCATGCTTTCCTCCACTTTCCTGCGCTGTGCTCACTCCTCTCATTTGCAGCTGCAGACACATGGAGGCAGTCATTTCCTCCCATTAGCCCACTCTCATAGAAGATGACACTGTAACCTATTTTGTTTCACTCTTTTCACCACCTAATAAGATAAGATAGTAAGAATCCTGGATGCGCAGTGATTAGATGAATGTAGGCCAGAACACAATCACCTTTTTTTATTATTATTATTATTCACTCGAAAGGAGCTCACATAGTTAACTTTAAGGCAGGATAGTGGAGGAAAAGACATTTAAATTTGTGATTAGCATAAAACTAAGATCTTATGAAAAAAGCCTTGCTGCACAAAAACCATTACAGTCAGTTTTACACACCAACCATGTGTGCCATGTTTATTTTTGGACTTCAGTGATGCATTTGAAACATTAGATTTTTTTTCCAGGGTGATAAAGATTGGTTGCACAACATTCAACTTAGATGAGTTTTTAAAAAGTACGATTTGGATATTGGACCGCTATTCTTAGCAGAACTAGCAGAATTCATTCAAATCGGGCGGTTCCTGGTGAAGAGCGTCCTTTTACGTCGGTCTTTGGTTGGTCCATTCTGAACACAAATCTAGAAGTTTAATTTTAGCCTGCTCTATCTGTCCCAAAACAAGATTCGGTGTGGAAGTGACTCTTGTTCAGTAGGAATCGTACTGAAATGTATGATTCAGTTACACATTTCAACCACCTAGATGTTATTTCAGACCAAGTTGAGGAATTATGAAGTAATCCTCCTTTCTTTAGTGAACCCCTTTTGTGCAGTTAAGCCCCACAGCATGAAACCACCACTACCGTGCTTGACAGTTTCTACTGTCTCAGTTTGGTGACAAATTCGAAGATTAGGACTCCTCCTTTTTACGATGGATACGATACCACCACCAGGATGTTTGACAGTTGGTACACTGATCCTAGGTTTGACCCATGCAAAGACTCGCCTTGACTCCTCCAAGCATTCTTCTCGCCATTGTACCGAAAGTTGCTGAACTTATCTTAGAAGGTTTTTAGAGGGCCACAAGATTTTTCCATGGTATGCGTCTCTATTTTTCTTTCTCAGATCATCTCTGCGTTCTTTGGACTTTGCCATCATTCCGAATTGTCTTCAGTCTTAAGTAGTGCTTTCAAACTAATTACTTTTGTGCCGGAGAAGAGAAACTGCCAGCTGCAGTAAATCATCAACACTAACAAAATGATGACATGCCTACAAGCTGCCAAGTTAAAAGAAAATCTGTAACTATTAGCCCAAGTCAATTCGGAAAGCATTCACAGCACTTCCCTTTTATGGACAACTCTACGTTACAACCTTATTCCAAACTGTATTAAATTAATCTCTTTCTTCAAATTTCTACACACAACTTTATGACAAAGTGGGAACTTTCTTTGAGTGCTTTGCAAATAAAAAAAAAAAACAAGAAATAATCACATTTACATGAGTATTCATAGCCATTGCTTAAAACTTTGTTGATCCACTTTTGTTGAGTTGTTCAGAACATTATAGTTAGAATTCATACTTCATTTACAAATCCAGCTTCAGATTAACTGGCCTACTATTAACTTTTTATTATTATTATTATTATTATTATTATTATTATTATTATTATTATTATTATTATTATTATATGTAATATTTAAAGTGATTTTTTAATAAAAAATTACTAAATGTTGATCAACTTTTTCACGAAGGCAACATGTTCCCGCACCGTTTCAGCGAGCCTTCTTCCTCCTGTTGGCTCTACAACACTGTAAACACGGAAGCCAGCTCGATCCAGATCCAGATCTCGCTCTGTGCTCCACTCCGGGTTTTAGTTTTCTCGCGACAGGTCAGTAAGATGGCTGTGTCTCGCGGAGCCTCGTGCTGGTCTGGTTGATTTCTAGCTCGCGCTCTCGTTCTGTAACAGACCCCCCCACCCCCCCACTCCAACACACACACACACACACGCACGCACAGAAAGGCACAGTGACTGGTGTCGGTGAAATTCATTTCCCTGGCTCTGTATTTATACATTCTTTCTTTCACAAACTTTACCCTCTGTGTTTGAAGTTCTAACGCGGTCGCTGTGGATTACCGGACACCGGTGCGACCGGAGGAACAAGGGGGGAATGAACCGGGACGACGGGTATGTTGTTACAAATGTAATTTTATTATTATCCAATGCTTCTTCGGAGTTTAACTGCGAGCGAGTCGCCGTGCTGAAAGAGAGGTAAAGAAAGAGTGGAGGCGAGAGAGAGGGGGATATCATGGCCGCTCAGGTCGCCAGCGTCGCTGCTCTCAACACTAGCCCGCCATCCGAACTCAAAAAGCCGGACCGGGACCCACAGGACGAGTCGGTACCGGGCGAGAAGCAGCATGAAAACAAGGACACGGGACCTGACGCGGGATCTCCGGTTCAGAAGGAGCTGCAGGACGGGAGCGATGATGGGAACACTGGGGGAGGAGGGGATCCTGACATGAAGAACGGCAACGGGAATCTACCCAGGGTAAATAATAACAGCAGCAATCAGAATGATACAGGCGGGCCCGAAGGAAATAACCTGCCCGGGATGGGCCACCACCACCCCGGACCCTTTCCTCCACCCCCTTACGGCTACAACCAGCCCTACAGCCGGGGCCCTTTTCCTCAACATGGCGGACAACAAAGCCCTGGCATGGCAGCTGCATCGGGGCCGGGCATGATGGACCCTTACCCCGCTAACTCACACGAACACGGCTACCACAACAACTACAACAGCTACACCCCGTTCCAAAACAGGACTTCCTACCAGGGCCAGGGATACGGGCCCATGAGCTCCCCGCGGAACAACCAGCCTCCGGCGGCTGGGGGGCAGCCAGGCAAGCAGCAGCAGCAGCCAGCAGGAGGAACCACCGCTATGGCTGCCTCCTACAGCAACCAGAGGTACAACATGGGGAACCAGCAGCCTACATCCACGCCAACTTTGAACCAGCTCCTGACATCCCCCAGCTCCGCCAGGAGCTACTCCAGCTACCCCCAAGGAGACTACAACAATCAAGAAGGGGCCAACAAGGGAGTAGGAGATATGAGCAGCAGTCAGTTTGGTGGGGTCCATCCGGGTTGGCAACAAAGGACCCACCACCCCTCTCCCATGAGCCCGGGAAACACTGGACAACCAGGCAGCAGGAACCAGGTAAACCCCACCTGCCGCTCTCGCCTCACTTTGACAGGGCAAGTGGCTGAAAAGAGGCAACGTTGAGCTGCATTTTGCATTGGATCAGCCATTGTCTGTAAAGCAAGAGCTCTATAAAATGGCTGCCTCTCTGTTGCTCTCTACACCAGCCCTGCAATGGTTGTTTAAAGGGAGAATCGTGGTGCATATTCTGGGGAAAGTCAACGCGGGGTTGTGTGCTCGGTGCGGGGCAGGAGTTTGACTAAGTAGATCAAGAGTTAGCGAGGAAAACTTGTGGGTATTACTGTGTGTGTGTGTGTGTGTGTGTGTGTGTGTGTGTGTGTGTGTGTGTGAATAGAGGAAGGGATGAGGTGATCTTCCCTCTCAAATCTCCTCTAGCTTTCTGTGTTGACATCAGTGCAGCTCCTGCTGTGTTTTTTTTTTCTTTCTTTTATTACTGTGAGGATCTGCGGTCAAACAGCTTGTGTGTGATCCTGAGCTCCCCTCTGGAGGGTGTGCAGGGGGGCAGATAAAGTTGTCTCCTCGGCTGTCAGGGCTACAAACAGGATGCAAATGACAGCGATGACCGTTAAAAAGCATTTGCATAATTACACAGAGGGGGAGAAAAAAAATAAATAAAATAGATCTAAAGAAAAAAGAAAACCGTTTCTTTTCCAGCTAAGTCCGTGCGCACTCGGTTAAAAATTGCGATCGGTGACCCGCTAATGACTCATCCCGACCGGGAACGCGACTCGGTTCGGCTGCTCCACCGCCGCCTTTCACGTGGCCCCGCTCGCTTTCGAGTTGGCAAAGTGCAGATTGCCTTTGCTTTGGGATTTGAATTATGGAGGTAAAAATCCTGCTGTCAGAGCCAGGAGACAGTTGGTCTTGAGTTGACATGCGAGCTGAGATCTGATTGGCTCCCTGCTCCTCCGCTCTTGGCCATTTATAATTGCCTGTAATGGAAGGGCTGCAGAAAAACAGCCTCCCCCCTCCAACCCTCCTTTTGCCCTGGTAACGTGTTCCTTCACATTCGTTGGGTCTCATTTGGCGTCTTTTTAGTGTCATTTAAACAATATTAATCCCCCCCCTTTTTTTTTTTACACCATTAATTGTATATCATATTTATTTAGAAATCTTCTGTGTTCGCTAATATTACCTGCTGTATAAACACCAGAAACGATTCAAATTGATTTGGTTCTATTTATTTTCGAGCACAATTTTGCTCACTTCCTCCCACTGCAGTAATTTGCATGCTGACTGTAGTGTTGTGAGTCTTATATTATTTTTGTTTGTATTCATGTGTTTAGCTGAACCCTCCCTCTCTACTCCTAAGTTATTTCTATCATTTTCAGGACACAAGGAGTTTTCTTGTTTTGTCTGTTTTTTTTGTTTTGTTTTGTTTTTTTGCCCCTCCAAGTCTGCCGACTCCAGCTCAGCAGATGGGGTAGGTGTGGTCACGTAGCCACCGTTTGCAGCGTTGCTCTCCGCTGTTTCCAGATCAGGTGTGCAGAAGGAGGCCTACGAGCTCGGATGTCTTCTCCCCTGCCATGTGACACTCGGACTGGCAGCGGTTCTGTTTACAAGCAAACCCCGAGGTGTCAGCCAAGTGTCACAGCTTTCTTTTTTTCTTTCTTTTTTTTTTTACTGTTGGTTTTTGAATTGCCTAATTTACTGCCACTGGCAGAGTTTCCATGTCCCCAGTGATTACCTGCACCGCGGCACACGTGTGGTATTTTTACTTCACCTCGTGCCATGGGGCAGATCACATCGCTCTGTATGATGTTTAGTTTTTATGTTAGAATATCTGTGGAATACAATTGATTAAAGCACAGATTGATGGGGGATTCTGTTGTATTAGATTGTCCTTTTATTTACGTCAAAAGCCCTTCTACTATTTATCCTATTCCATATTTTGTCATGTCACAACTAGAAACATATAACATGTAACATGTAATAGAATAAAGTGATGCATACTTTCAAGATCTTTTACAAAAACAAAAATCTGAACAGTGTGGCGTGCTTTTGAATTCAAAGCTGAGTAGAACTACCCTTCATTTGAAGCAAGTCAGTTGGGTTATGTCTCTACCAGCCTTACACATCTAGAAGCGGACATTTTTCCTCATTCTTTGTAACATGACTTGATTGGATTTATTGTGTACTTTGTTTAGGCAATATTTTAGCATGCTGCTTTTACGATTGTTTTCTAGTTTGAAGGGGAACCTCCAGCCTAGTTCCCAGCTCAGCAGATCGGGTAGGTGTTTAATCAGTTTTAATCAAACTCCAGTTTGTCTGCCATGAAAGTTCGGTTCGTTCGGGGAGGTGTGAACGCACAATCGAACTCCAAAAAAGTGATCTCTGGTCTGCCTAAAAATTCAGGTCTCAGTTTGGTTGAAGTGAACTCTGGTGCAGGTCTATTGCATATGTGAATACCAAACACACCGAAGCAGGAAACGGACTAGAGCGCGGTGCATTCTGAGTAAATTAATCCAAAACAAATGTTCAGATCTAGTGCTAGTGAGAGAAATGGCTTGTGGTCTTTTACAAATAATAGAGAAATCCTACTACTGCTGAAATTTGATGACACTTCATTTAGTTATTACATTTAGTGTAGTTTATTAGTTTATTTATAACCGGCATAATGTGTAAAACACCTCAATGAAAGATGCCTTGCACCTTATTTAGCTTCAGCTAGTTTCTGTCTGTTGAGCCATAGCGGATGAGTTAGTAAAGCCGTCTATCATAGAACATACATTGTATAATCCCATATATCCTGTTATACAATCACTGTACAAAGCTAGAAAATTACAAAATATATAGTACTAAATGCCAAACATCTGCTCTATAATCACTAGTGCCAAAATTAGTTTTTATTTTTCTGTTGGTTTTCTAACAACTCTTTCCTGGCATTATGAGAGAAGTCCTTAAGATACGCCTAAAGTTTAAGACTTTCATGAAAAAGGAAGCTGCACTCAGAGGTTTTTGTGTTGTTTCTTTCAGTGGTTTTTGGTGCAGTGCCACCACAGGCGAGGAGGAAAACTGGTTTTTCAAAGGGTTTGACACAGTGCTGCACTAGCTAAAAATGGAACAAATGTTTCAATTTTGGTCCCCAATTGAACCAAGTATACCAGGTGTGAAAACACCCTGACAGATCTCCTTCCTGGTGTTTCTATTCCCATTAAGCCAGCGTCTCTGTCTTCTTGTGCCCACAACATGATGCTTCCACTACCGTATTTCGCAGTTGGAGTCATGTCTTGAAAGTGTCAGTTGTCTTCTAAGCCCAGTGTGTTGCATCACAAACAGGAAGATTTGGTCTCAAATGACCAGAACATCTTCCTCCACGTACATTTGTGTGAGGTGCACAGCCATGTCTTGGTACGTTAGCAACTCTTCCAGACTCATCCTGTCTCCAGGTGATTGAACAGAGTTCTGAGGGATGTTCAAAGTGTGGGCCAACCCAACATTCCAGAACTTCCTCCAGGATAATGCTAACGAGACTAGTCCAGTACAAAAACCTAGACGTCTACTTTGTTGAACTTAATTTCTAACAATGTAGATGAGGGGTTTTTACCGCTTTCCTGAATCACAACAAGGTAAATAGCCTCCACTTACATTACTGTGCTGCCCTTTTGCATTACCACTTAAATGGCTGTAAAGGCATTCAGCTCACAATAATTTAAACCAGATAGGCAAATACTTGGGTTGTGTCCTTGTCAGAAGCAATGAGAAACGCCACTTCGTAATGATTTATTGATTTCCTGGATTGATGAGTCACAAAAGTTTTAAGCATTTTAAATTATGTCTTTTGTTCATCATTCAAATCAGTTTGTGTGTAAAGTATCAGTTAAAATGTTTTCCCAGATCACTGTTTGATGGCTAAGACAAAGCAGTGGGTATTTCCCAAAAAATCATCTGTGTAGTTTACAGTTACGTATTTGCATTTATAACTTTAACTTTGGGACATAGATTCAGTTTGGAATTATAGTCTAATTAAATTTGTTATTTTTCCAATTCCTTTTGCAACGTTATGTTGACAAAAATGCATCAGAGGTGAAGTTTCTGTTTGTTTTCATCAACGGTCATGTCATTATGTTCATACCGAGAGCAATCGATTCAGCTACATTTGGTTTTCTCCGGTTTTACCAGGCTGGAGTCCTCCTCTAATGGTTGTGTGGGAGCTGAACTTGTGCTAATTGACGAACAAGGTTGAAAAACAGAAAAAGCCGAAATATAAATAAGCATATTTCATTAAGAAGTATTGTGGTGGCTTCAGATTTTTGCCATTTTGATAACAGTATTAAGGCTGTTCATTGTTTAATTTAAGGGCACTTTTCCAAAATCCTAGTGGCCACTTCCAGTTAAGTCAGGAAAAACAAAATTGCATGTAGACAACCTAATGAAAACATTGGAAGTGATGTAGTGTGCATGCCAGACCTGTGGAAGGCAGCGAAACGTTGGGAACTTTCTGATTCAGAGGGTGTTTTCATAATCCTTCGCTTGTATGGACATGGAAATATGATCTGGCGCAATAAGCTATGCACCATTGCTGATGGCAAATGTTCAACGGTCGGCAGATTTATCATCCAGACAACCCGAAGAGGAAGAGGTGTAGCAGCACAGACAGAAGGTGGAGGTCCGCCATTATTTGTGATGTGACTGGGGATGTAGTTTACAATTGTTTTGGGTTTGCCATTACATGGACGTGATTCGCATTGTTTGTAACAAGTTTTGCTCTGGAGCCCTTTGTCAAACATTTACATTTTTGTCTACCCAAAATGCTGTTGCCGTGTAAATGAGCGACCAAAACATCGTATCAGTGTAAACTAGCGGCCACAATGCTGTTATCGTGTAATCAAGATGCCAAAACGCCATTGTGTGCAAAATGAGAGGCCAAAACATTATTACAGTGTAAATGAGATGCTAAAATGCTATCATGTAAACCGGACGCCAAAATCCATTTAAATGGATATGTAAACGGGGGATCAAAACGCCATTACCAAAAGAAGAGACCAAAACTCAACCAAATTTTTGCATTTGGCCATCCTCCAAAAGGTGGCTTTGTGGAAACAGAACCCTAGATACAATACATCCCTGCTCCAACACTGATGGTGGCTCTCAAGGACTGGAGTTAAAGACTTTTCCTTTACGGTGTTGAAACGTTATTGAAGGGGAGGAAAAGAAAGCATCAACTAAGTGTGTGGATTGTTGTTTCGTCCTCTGTGTGTATAAGATAGACTGGTGACGTATGCTGGGTGTGTACTCTGCCTCTCGCCCAGTGACTGCTAGAGAGGGGGACCAGCCCCCAACTTTGGAAGGATAAATGATTATAGATAATGAACAAAAACTGGAAATCTTTTATTAATTCAGCAAATTTGAAGGATTACCATCCAGTACTCTGTGAATAAAGCTTAGTTTGTAACCAGTGGGGCCATTACTCTTGTGGTTCTGATATCTGAAGAACAAATGAAAAACTCATTGCTGCCTCTAACTTCTCTGAAGGAATTGTTTCGGAACTATGGGCCCATAGAGTCAGCTGAAAGAAGACCAATACACTTTTGTATTGCTTTCAAGAACCTCAAATTTGATTGTTTGGAAGTACTTCTGGTTACGAATGACAGACACTAGTAGTGATCTAGAATTTATTTTGTTATATCATGATATTGTTGTATATTCTTTTTACCAGAGGCTAGCATTGGCACTATTACCTTAACAACAATTTTTCCCGTACGATAAATTGCCCCGGTAGTTATTGTGGTAACCAATAATGTTGTTTTGAGACCATTTTCAAGTAATGTATTGGCAATGGTTTCATAATGCAAAAGCACATTCTCATAGATCAATAAACTATAAATTCTAATGAACATTTAACACTGGAACTGGAAGACGTCTAAATATCCAAAATAAACAAAACAACAGAAACAACAAATCAAATGAATGACGAAGTCTGTAAACAAGATGATCCTTTTTAAAAAAAAAAAAAAAAAAAAGGCTTGTTGAGACCAAAACATCACAGTAACGACTTGGTCATCCAGCTTTGGTAAAACAACAGCAAAAAGAGAAATGATTGAGAGTGGAAATGATTGAGATTGTTTTAAATGATCGTGCGATTAATTGATTTATTGCAACACGCCTAGCTTGCATAACGTGAGATCCTCATAGCGGTCAATGCCTACTCTGTTAACTCTATAATGTCAAGCAATAAAATCCAATGCGAGACTCTGGAGTTGACCTCTAAGTTTTTCACATGCGCTAACTACCTTTCTAACACTTCCTGCTTAAATATTCTAAGACACTCATATTGTACGAGTGACAGAAGCGTAGGACGGTAATTTCACTATTTGAGCCTGTTAAGCTTACTAAAAGTGGCAGAGGCTGAAATTTAGACGAGGACGAAAAGGCAGCGTCAATCTCTGTAGTTTCCCACGGTGACTGTCGATTCGAGTGTTTTCCTACACATCTGAACTGCAGGTGGGGAGGACGCATTATCTTCACAGCTATAATCTTAAACAGTGTTTAAAAACTAAAAAAAAAGCTAGTAGAGATGCCGCACAAAACTATATCTGGATGTGGGCAATGCTTCATACCATCCTTTTGTTAGACGTAGTGGCTTCAGTTTAAGTGGCGGCTTTTTTTATTTCGACTACAAGTAAGTGCTCCTGGTTGCATTGTGCGCTTTATTAAATGCTTTAGCTTCTCGTTCATCAGCATGATTGGCCTTTTAATTGCTGCAGATATATCTCCTGTAATAATCCCACAGAGGATGTTTTTATTGTGCCTCTCACCTGCCTTGGGCCACACGATCAATGGATTAATGTGTTAATTGAGTTGCTTCGGAGGGGCTAATATTGTGGGTTTTCATCATGACGGGCACATAAACGGGTTCCTGACAGACTGTGGTTGTGAGGAGGGTTGTTTTGGATGGCGGGGCGCCAGGTGGTTCCCCCGGCCTGACACACGGCAGGAAGTGAGCAGTCAGGGATGCCCCCATCCCACACCGAGCGTGAACTGAAGCAGCGGTGTACCTGTCAAAGAAATCCCTGCGGTTGAGGATATGAAGGGAAACGGTGAACTCCCTTGGTTCATATGCAACCAACAGAGGAGTTCAACCACAGAGTGGTTGATACAGCTTGCAGAAAAACGTTATGAAAGCTTTATGTGGTTAAATTTGGTTTACCTGATTACAGACCAGGCTCTGGTTTGTCATTTTTAGGGTGCATCCACACCAGACATGTTTAGTCAACTTTAATTGAACTCTGATTAGTTTGTCTAGAAAGTCCAGTTCGTTTGGGAAGACTTGAATGTGCAATCAAACTCTTTTTCCGCCTGAAAACCTTCGCCTGGGTTCGGATGAAGTGAACTCTGGTGTGGTTCAAATGTTCGTGTGAACACCAAGCGAACCGGATACCGGTCCAAAAGCAGGAAACGGGCGATAGTGTAGGGCACTCTGTGTAAATACAACAACAACAAAAAAAACATGTTAGTTTAGAACTAGCACTATTAGCATAGTCCTATTTCAAGCTTGAGAAATAGCTTGTGGTCTTTTGCCAAAGAGAAATCCTACAACCACTAAAATCTGTTTTTGTTTCCATTTTATGAAGAAGGAAGTTGCTCTCATGTCTTCTTCAGAGGTTTTTGTGCTGTTTTCTTCAGTGGTTCTTGGTGCAGTGCCACCACAGGCGAAGGAGGGGAACAGGTTTTTCCAAAGAGTTTGGTTCATTTGACACAGTGCAATAAGAAAGAAAAACACAGCAGCTGAAAATGGAACAAATGTCGAAACCGGACTATCAGTTGTGGAAATAGCCCTAAAATGCTAACAATTCATTAATTGCTAAATAAATTAATTTATAGAAACAATAACTCTTCTGTGCATGTATAATATATGATCAGTATTTGTAGATCTTTCTGTGGAACATAACTGCAAAATATTCTCTGGAAATCTGCAGATTCACAGTTTTATTTTATGTAATGAATTAAATATTTTAAAGAAAATTCAGCTTGGGAAGCTTAAATACCCTGTATGGTGGAGAGCAGATACTCTACTGACAGAACTACTAGACACAATTTTGGCTGTTTCCAAAGCAGCCAATCCAGGTGCAGTTGTTGTCCTTGGCGCTGATTGGCTGTACTCCTCAGAGTGAAGAGAAGATGTTAGCTTCTGTGTTAGTGCTAAGCTGTTTTCTACTGTGCGTGTTAAAATATATTTAATTAGTGTCTGAACTACTTTTAAAATGCACAGTTCTACATGTTATAAGGGAATCTGTGAAGATATGACCAGGGATCGATAACTATGGAGGTTTTAGGTAAAGTTTCTCAAAGAGAAGATTTTGGATTCAGCTAATTATTGGTCTTTGCCTTTTCTTAGAAAATCTATTGAGTGATAAATTAGCTATAGAAATAATTTGAAAAGCTCTACTGAAAATTTTACTATTCATTTTTGCTTAATTCTCTTGGCTTAAAAACCAGTTTAGGAGATAAGTTTGTATCCAAGACCATTGTTTTCTATGAACTGATTCTGACTTTTGATTGAAACGAAAGTTAAAGTGACACTGATCAGATGATGATGGTGATTTATTTATTTATTTTGTTCTCCGGTTTTGTCCAGCTTTGATCAGCAAATGCATAATCCTGTGGCTTCTTTAAGAATAATTAACTGTTCTGAATATTTATTTCTAGCTTCTCCCGTCTTGAGTAGTTATTAATTATTCACATTTCAAGGTGAAGTCAAAGTAGTATGGCGAAAAGATAGTGCATAGCAGGACTTTTTGATCAGTTTTGGAAAAGATATAGAAATTGTAAACTGACTTTTATCATTTTATGTTGGTTGTTTGTGTTAACAGGATTAGCGATGTTAGCATTAGAAGAACCTGCTCAGGCTAAGGGTGCTGGTGCATTTTGTGTTAAAAATGTTAAAAGTTTACAGGAAATGTAATAACATGACCTGTTGTTTCAAGACATTGTTGAGAATCCTTGACAGTATCTCAAATTAAAATTGAAAATTGCCCATATCTGTCGAGCTGTAAACTCACCAGCAACCTTTGACGCATTTTGTTTCAGTTTTAGTAAACATGACATAAAGTTGCAACCACATACCTCGACATCTACTGCAACACATTTTTTGTTTGCATTTTATTCCCAAGTTTGGAAATACGGTGAAAAATCAGAAGCCAGGTGAGATGTCAGAGAACTGAAACCAGGCTTTGGCTAGGACCAAATTGGTGGATTCCTGGAAGACTTTGAGCTCGACTTTCTAGGTTATACATGCAGTAGGTGGTTGTATGCAATAGACATCTCCAGGAAAACGACACACCAGTGCTTGATGAAAAATTTCAATTTCATGTTTTGTTGTTTTTATGGTGACAGAGCAGCCTTTCAGTCAATAATTACATCCTAGTTTGATTTAAGACTATCACCTTAGTTAGTTGGAATAACTGTCAAATAAATGAATTAGATCATGTTATAGATTTTTGCTTTAAATGTCTGTGTTTTCAGAAGCATGAACCTCCTGTCTTGCTTCCATCTATTTATTCTAGTAATTGACTTTTTTTTTCTTTTCAGTATCATCTCTTTAATGTGCAAAATGATATATGGGCTCAGTAGAAAAACCCAAATAATCTAATCTGCTACTGCCGGTTCAGTGGTCCTGACAACCAGAACAGCATTTTTCCAAATATTTTGTGTTCAGCGAACGCACCGCGAAGTTCCAGCAAAACATAAAGAGGAGTTCAGATGTGAAAGAGTTAAAAAGGGGGAAGGTTACTTTCGACTTTTAAGTCTTCACTGCTGAGTAATCATTCTCAACAGGCCACATGGACAGCACGCTGCCTCCTGGCAACTGTGCGTGTGTGTGTGTGTGTGTGTGAGATGCTGTGGTAGTGTTTGCGGAAGAGGGAGAAATGGTGTCAGTGATACCCAGGGGAGGGTGGGGGGGTGGAGGGTGTTTTGTGAATGATCTTCGTCTGCCCCTGACAGCTGTGTGTATTTGTGTATAAAGTACAGCAGTTACTTTGTGGTTTACGTGTGTGTTCGTGTGTGTGTGTGTGTGTGCCGCCTCAGGAGCCTCTCCTCTCTGACCTGCTCTTACGCCACGTGTCACCAGCCATCCGTCTTTGTGTACTAACATCAGCCTTTTTCACGCTGCTGACAACCACAAGGCACAGTCACGCTTTCAGAGCCCCCCTCTCATTGTTGTTGTTGTTTTCAGGAACAGTCCAGGAACTGGGGAAATGTTCTTATTTCAAATATTAAAACAAAAAGGAGTGAAGAGGAGCACCTCCACTTTGTCTGGGTTTTCAGAACGATTGAAAACCTTCAGAAATTTGCAGTGTTTTCACAGCTGATACAGGGCGATCATGCATCCTTAAAAAGGCTTAAAATTATGTATCTAAAATCAACGCCTTAAAATGTCTTATATTCTAAAGTTAAATCTACAATAATATTGATAGTTAAGGCTTTAAAATATCTGGAATTCAGTAAAAAAAAATTATTTGGCCTTAAATTTGGTAATCAAGGTTTATATATATATATATATATATAAATATATATATATATATATATATATAAATATATTTCTGTTAATTGTATAATTATGAAATCTATAATAAAACTCAAAAATAAAATTATTTTAATCTTGTTTATG